>CAJNOQ010001123.1:0-35574 GCA_905250885.1 Didymodactylos carnosus | reverse complement strand
TTATGCAATGATGATATTTTAAAACATCACAAGAACACCAAGAATCTGTCGGTGATGTATGAGTAAAATTGAATTTAAAACACTTCTCTCCGTGTATTTGACTACTCACACTGAGATATTCTTGAACATTTTTTCATTCATAGGACTGATGATTGAATTGAAATGATCGTTGGTTGTTCAACAACCGTAACACTTTGTTTGGATGATGGTTAAGATTTTGGTTCTTCCTTGACTACCGATGATTGATAATTGGACGAAGACTTTTTTAATAAATAAAAATTACTTAAATTAGAAAACTTTTTGAAGCTGAAATTTTTTTCTGCGATCTTTCTGAGTGTTCAAAAAAAAGTCAAGTCTCTTCTTTGTTGTTGAATCTGTTTTTGTCATCAAGTAAGAGAGCATTGCCTTTTGTACCACTTACGAATGCAGTAGACATTGTTAGAATAATTTGTTTCAATATAATGGAAAGTAGAAAAATTTTTTCTTCTCTCCTGCAGCTTCTGTTGAGGTTGAGGTTTTGATTTATTTGAAACTTAAAAGAGTTAAAGTACTGGCGGTTAAAGAACCGGGGTTAAAGAACTTCGATGTGTCTTAAAACACACCGAAGAATGTCATTGAAAAGAGAAATGATTTTAAAAGTTTATCATTGATTGTTGAAACGGTTTAGAATACTCATAATAACAAGAAAAAAGGACCGATAATTACTCCGCTGAAATTGCTGCAAGTCTCTTTATAATATTTACTGCTTCTTATCTTTTATGTATTTGCCTAAAGCATGGTTTACTCTGGTGTTATGTCATCTAAGCACATAGCCTCAAAATAATGTTGCTTTCCTTGCTGAGTGATACTGTGAAAAGTTACTGCTTAAACATGTGCCGAAATGTTCGATAGTTGAAAGTGTCCACATCGTCTATCGATGATGATTTAGCTAAAGAGAATAAAACGAAGGAATTAGGCAGTTGAAAAACCGCCTATTTACGGTGGTAAAATCATACCATCCGAACCATCAGAACACCACCTAAAACCTGTCTGAACGGTCTAAAAGCAGCCAGTAAAGTGCCCGCTAACTGGCAATTAACCGAGACTTAACTGCCAGTTAACTTGGCAGTTTTTAATGTCCTTGATAGTGGCTACTACTTACTCATTTTCTGAAAGTTTCATCTCTACACACATAATGGTTGCAGAGATAATTATTTTCACAGTTGGTTAAGTAAGTAGTATTGTCAATATTCTCACCGAACATAGTGCCACTGAAATGGAGTAATTTTTTCGAAGAAAACACAGTGTCTAGCATGATTTTGCATGACTGAAGCTACTTTCGAGGATATAAGTAGGCTTCGTTTGGTTTATTAGGTGAAGTTTGAGTAAGTATAGTCCTGTTTTATTCCTTAGATACACAAGAGGTATCACAACGAGAAATGGTACATTATCCTAAAAGTGTGTAATAAGTTTGTCATTCATCTCACATATAGTTCTCCTATACTTGTCGATATCAGGATGAGAACACGGCAGAGCTTTCTGAGCAACTTCAAAAGCCACTTTGAAACAAGTCAAAACCTTTGAATAGTCACCCATGTCATTGTAAAGCGCTCCAATATTATTGTGTGTCGTAGCCACATCTGGATGATTCGGGCCCAGTGTTTTCAACTGAAGTTCCAGTGTCTGTTCATAATAAGTCAAAGCCTTTGAATAGTCACCCATGGCATTGTAAACCAGTCCTCTATTATTGTATGTGCTAGCCACGTCTGGATGATTCGGGCCCAGTGTTTTCAACTCAAGTTCCACTGCCTGTTCATAATAAGTCAAAGCCTTTGAATAGTCACCCATGTGATTGTAAACCAGTCCTATATTATTGTGAATTGTTGCGATATACGGATCTTCTGGAGAAGTCTCATTTAACAGCATCAGATAGTATTGCTCTGCTTCGGTATATTTACCCATTTTGTACAGCAGACGCCCTAAACTGTCTAACTTGCTTTCACTGCTAACCTCTTGCCTTATCTGATTTTTATTATAATCACGATACGACAGTAAATCATCTTTCAGATCAAAATGAGCAAGTACTTAATAGATGTATGAACAAGATTTCATTCGAAAAAAAAGAAAAGTGTATTTGATAGTTCATGATTAGTCTTTTCCATCGTAATATGATAACAATAAATTACTTCGATTATTATCAGTTTCATATTTCATTTGAGAATTCTTGTTTAACGTTTTTCTTACTGAATGTATTTCATTGCTTTAGTATATAGAAAGTATGAGCAGCGTGACATCGGACAATGATCTGAATTGGTCTGAATTTATTGTTAGTAATCAAACGTAGATCAAATTTCGTAGATAACGAATAAGATCAACACCAGTAACCGTGATGAGAATGGAGAATGGGATGATGGTGCTGAGTATAACAAACAAATATCAACATATCGACGCAAAATGAAACATAGTCATTCATCTTTTTTTATTTGATCTTTGTGTAATTACAAAAGAGTTTGTTTTCGACATCGAGTGACATCCCTATTTTATTTTTCGTCTGTTTTCTCTCTTTTCGTTTTATACATCATTATGACAAGGTTATTTTACATGAATAAAAAGATAGTTAAAAACAAAATCAAATGTTTGGAGGTGTACAAGTGTAACTATCAACAAAGAATTTTAGTTAAGCAATAACTCCCGGCTTAATAGCCCTAACACGAGTCTATAACTATAACAAATCTTTTATTCTTTGATAAATATGATGGAAAACTTATTGATACAAATTTCTTTCTCTATTCCCTACTTCTTCTTCTGTTTGTATGTCCGTGTGAGTAATGTACATTTTTTAGTGAGTAGTTTCGCATAAGTATGCGTTAATAATGTAGTTTACTAATAGTCTTGAGAAATAGATATTAAAAACAATTATCCTGGATGTCATGCATCAAATCAGATTGTGTATGACATCTCACAGAAATCTAAAAACAAGATTAACAGACACACTTAGATAACACGATAAATTTCATTTCAGTATTGTTCTTCTTGCAACTCTGTTACTATAACTACTACTTTTGTTCGTTCTCTTTATTCTCGTTACTACAAAGAGATTCTGATGTGTCATTCTCACAATAGCTACAACAACAACCACAATCTTGAATAAACACTACATCATTGCAACTACGTTATTGAACATGGCCATCAATCTACTTTAAATTTATTTAATTTTACAAAATATTCGGCATCAGCAACAATTATTCAAACAAAGGTATAACTAAAACTGCAAAGACTCTTTGCAGTTATCATTATTATTATAGACTATAGTATATTCTATAATAATAATGATTTAGTATACATGAACATTTTAGCTAAACGTTCAAAGTTAGGTGAACAATATTATGACCTTATACAATTGTTCATGCGCAACATCCACCATACGTCATTCAAAATCCGAATACTCAGCAATGTAAACAAGTTCATGTTGGTCAATTGAAACCAGTTCGAGGATAAATCCAATAGAATATAATTACATTCAATGTTTGTAAAATCTCATGATACTGGCAGCACCTTGATTATATCAATCCCGTAAAACAAAATGAATAATCGACAAAACTTACTGTGAAGAAAAAACGTGTGATCAGACTAGGGTTCATAAAGAAGTTAGTAATTAAGAGGTCATGAAGTGTACTAATTAAGAACAGTAATCGATCCAACAGGCGTCATTTGGACACACGCGAAGTCACAATCCCAGGACGAGATAGGGCATCATACACTGTTATTTTCTGAGCACGGTTTTCTAAGTATGACGAAAAGCATGCAGATGATAATTAGGCAAGCTAACTCGTTCATCCTCGACTGAAGAATCAACAACTGACGCTTCAACGATTCAATTATAGACAAATTAGAAACAGAAGCTTTCTTGATTCGTATCCATGTGCTATAACGAAAATGACGCGAAACTGAATGATTTTGTTTCTTTGGTTCTGCTTCGTTGGCTGCAAGTCAGGCCTCTATTACACACTTTGTTTTTCATATGTTATCTAACGTAATATAAAGTAAGTCTCATACGTGTTCGTGGTTTTATAAAACTTTTCTTGTGAATGCCTTCTCTTCATACAGTAAAGGGCTAGAAAACCTTGTCATCGTCGGATAAGGTCAGGTTTGATTCTTGTTTAATTGCTGATGCTCAGCTAAAATTTCTTATGTTAAAGTAAGGTATGATAATCCGACCCTTATTCTTCAAACCAAAGAAGTATTGGTAGAATTCTTTTCTGTATCATTCGTAGCCTGTTTAAATCTTGTAAATAAAAACAAGGCTTTTCAAAAAGAGCAAATTTCAATCTTCATGATGAAAATAATTCTTTTACGAAACACCTTCCTATAGTGGAAAAATGAGAAGTTTAAATTGTGTAAAAGTTTGAAAACATTGAAAACAAACTGGAAAATTTAGTTCAGCATTTGATTCTTCTCGTTCAATTATTATGAGATTACAGCATATCGCGCATGAGAAGAATTCTATAACAATAGGAATATTTAAATGAACTAGCAAACGTATGTATGTATGTATGTAAAGAGCTTTTACTTAGCAAGAAAGACTAGAGAAAAAGAGAGGGAGGGGTGTCGGTTTGACCGCTTAGGTCCTGTCCGCTCTACGAATTTTTAGGCTGTGGGCGAGTCATCAACAGAAGTAGATAGAAAACAGTTTCAATACACAAATTACGTACATTTAAATAATTTAAACTTTTTGTACATAAAACGACAGATTGTGTAAAACAGATACAGATACAATTTAAGAACATACCTACATATAAAAACGTTCCACCAGTATATCCTTGCGAAGACCTTAAACGATACTGACGCCTCACTCCTATTTTTTCTATTTACTATACATTACACAACTTATCGAAGAAACTGTTCGGATCAGAAGAGAAAGACTTCACTAATTTTAATTTTTACGTCACTAAACTTCACTAAACTTTACTTCACTTTTAATTTTTAATTTTAACTTCACTAAATTTTCAGATCAAAGTGTGCCCCTCAAAATTCACCACGGATTCAAGCTAATTCGATCGATCGTTTTTCTGTTACAATTATTTTGCCATGAGGTCTAAAAGAAAATTTCACATAACGCGCTTCAGGCATTTCTAGTATAGCTGAACAATGATCGATCGAATTGGCTTGAATTCAGGATGACATTTGAAGAGCACACTTTGATCTGCAAGTTGAGATGTCACTCATCTCTCCATGATATATCCTTCAAGTTGTATAATATGAACAAAAGGTCAAAAATTGTAATGCACAGACAGCATTACGCGATCATGCTGAGCATTTACGTTAAACCTGAACAATTATTGTTTCTTCCTCTTACTGACTACTGATATCGATTTCAAACTATCGATTTCATCATACAAACTAATAAACATTTGATGACCATCGATTAAGTAACAATAAACATTATCGCTGTTTGTATAAAAACGAATGTTCGAATGAATTTATGTCGAATATGTTACTAATGATAAATTTCATTTTATCAGATTTTCACGTACTGTAACATAATATTTGGTATTCTTATAGAATTCCTCTCATGTACGATACGATTTAAATCGCACAATTATCGAAGGGTGTTCTAATATTTTTTAACAAATTTGTCAACTTTAATAATTTCCAGCAGGAGCTCGAGGAAAATGCTAAAATAAGCTTAAGAGAGGCATTAAACCAACAGTTTGCTGCAAAATTCGACATTGGCATAGGTTTTAATCATATGAGTCATTTGCAACTTTATTGTACAATTGAGTTTTTGTCGTATTTTTAAAATTACTCCGGTTTCTGAAAACGGATTTCGAAATTCTTCTTTTTGCTTTATCGCTGTTTGCTTGCTTCACTACCGAGATAAACCTAGGAAAAGTCGAAAAAACGTGTTTTTTAGATGAGTTATTGAGAGAAAAGTAAGTTTATCTAACAAAAGAAGGAACGAAAAGCAAAAAGCGAATACTACGTTTTGTAGAGCATTTAATGCTCTATCAAACTGTGTGCCTTCATGCTTGTTTTGTTTATGCTTGTCTATGGCGAAAATTGTTTTACAGACAACTTGTAGATCGAGATAAAAATAAAACTGGGCACTTGAGAAAACGTTTTTTTGGGAATGTGAGGTGTTCATAAGAAAGAGCAAGGGCGGCTGCATCTAACTGAGTAAAAATGCTTTGTTAAATGTCTTTCTTACCGGGCGAAAAAATGGAAAACAGAGTTTTACGTTCACTTTGTAGATCGAGATTTCCAACTTTTGACATCCGCTGTTTCACAAGGATTTGCCTGACTGCAAATGCGTTGATCCACAAGAAAGAGTGTCAAAAGTTGTACAAGTGGTGCAATTTGCAAGTCTCTAGAACATACCTAAGCAGGAAAAAATTACAATATGAAATGTAGATCGAGATTACTCTGAAACTTTTTTCGGTTCTTTTAGTCAAAAACCAAGTTATAACATCAATTTTGACTCCTTATATTCTGCTGAACCTATCTATCCATAAATTTACGTAGTTTCGTTGATGTCGAGTTTCTCCAAAGTGGCTGACCACCTGTAGGCTACAAGCTTTGCGTTTTATTTTTGAATACACATTCGAAATTAGGGTTTTAACGATCTAACGTTTGCTGTGCAGGTCAGACTAAGTTACATATGGTATGAATCGATAGCTCTCTACGAGATCTATCGAATGGTGTATGATATATCCACTTTTAAAGCAACCTCGAGATCATTATAGCCTAAAACCTAGAGAACGGAACCTGCCGAAGTTTGTTAAGGTTTATCTCAGTCGCTACGCATGTGGTAGTCGGGCAATTTGGGTTCTAGACTCAGAAACAACGGAGAACAAGATGTGCTAATCAAATTTTGTATAAAGTCACTTTTATTATTTTTCACCAATTGTACAATAAAGTTGCAAATGACTCATATGTATCAACGATATCGAAAACGTTTTCGGGAACACATTTGTTTCCTTAAGAAAGGAAAATTCTAACTTCGGAAATAATAGAATTGAAAAGAGAAATTTTTTATGAAATTATGATAGACATCTAGCACTACTATCAGAGATCCCAGATCGCCAGAATCTTAACAGAAAAATTCTGATTTTGGGACTTTTTTCTGCCTCGTGTCTGATATTCTGATTTTAGAATCTCTGTTGGATATGAACGAAAATTTGATTTAAAATTTTTTTTTTCTAAAACAGAAATGGGTATGAGAAGTAACAGCGTTCTGATTTTTTTTCTGATTTTCAACTGTTTTTTCCCGATTGCCGACTTTTAGATTTCGGATCTCTTACTAATACATAAAAAAAGTTCAGTCTTTTATATCGTGTTTTGACTAAGCTATGAATTTGTTACTGTTGAACCTAATGCATTGTACAGACAAAATAAAAAAATTCATAACTTTCGAAAGAAGAAATACAGTAGTAAAGACATTTTTTATGATTATAATAGACATCTGGCAGTACTATCAGGGATCCCAGATCACCTGATTTAGTTTTTAGGCAATTAACTGTCAGTAAATAGTTTAAAAACAGCCAGTAAAACGTGAACAGAAAAGAAAGAAAAAAAGAGTGATAACGTCAGATGTAATGATTGCACCTATGTCTGAGACATTAGTAGTCTGTCACTCTAATCACACTTTAAAGAAAAGGTATCTGCATTTGTTACTAATAAAAACCAATTTCCGTATCTTACGGCACCTTCTTTGGTTTTCTAGGTTACATTTACGGGTATTTCTTGCTCATACGTGAAGGACATTCCGAAGAGTCTTCTGTGGTTTGTCCTCCCTACTCCGCGAATGACATAGGATAGAAGGTAGTGTCAAAGTATAGCTGAAAGCACTTCCTATATCTCTCAAAAATCGGAGTATAAATTTAAAGAAAACTCGCTCGAAAATGAGAGTATTTCTTTTCTGAAGTTTCTTGTATGTATTCTGCGTCTCAATGGAGTGAGCGACAGCAGAAGAAGCAGGACCTAGATCGTGGAGATCAAATCACCTAAGCCCTAAAGACAAAGTAAGGACTGGTAATCACTTAGTATACCTTTTATTAGATGCGTGTATGTGGAAACAGTAATTCACCAATTAGAAGATATGTACACAGATTCATTTCTCAATTCTGCCTACAACTAAAAAAAAATGGCGCGGGACAATTAATAATTATTAAAAAGTTCGAAGTCCCAGACACTTTTTTCTTCCACTTGTGGAACTCATCTCGCTGAATCTGGACGGTTGCTTAAAAAATAGAACGTGAAATGGTCCACATTCAGAATTCAGAGAACTATCTCCCGTTCTCAGAATATCTCTACGTTACGTGGTTCTCTAGATCATACGACTCACTTTTTGCAAAAAACGATGACTAAACAAGAAAAGCAAAGTCCCTGAACAAATCCAAAATGTCTATCGACATAATAAAAAGTAAACTAGTGTACGAGACAGAGAATAGAAAAGAAAGCATATAAAAAACAAAAAAAGAAGAGTATAGAATTCATGATAAAAAAATCAGCCTTTTTCCAGTTCTTCTAAAATACTCTTTCTCTTGACTTTAGTCTAGGGTGGTGTTACAAAATGGTTGTCTGTGTGCATGTCTATGTGTTTGTGCGCAAACTACGGAAAAATGGCTAACCGGCATGGACATTCTGTGGATAGACCGATCATAAGGGAGAAAAATCGAAAATCCTTTTTAACTACGAGAGTGAAAATATTCATAACACAAAAGGCATTTGCGGATAATGAAACTTACAGAATATAGATAATCATAGAACCAGAGCTCTGTATGGAACGGAAATTTTTTGGATTCATCGATCTGGACTGGACAGGATTTAAGAGGAGCGGCCCCCTTAAACAAACCCTCAAACTTTGCCAGTTTATAGAGAATATCTTCAAAAAAATCGAAATACTGAGATGCCCTGAAACTGAGCACATGTGGTAATATTTTAAAATTAATTCAAGATGAAACAACAAAAAATGCTTTCTCTTAACTCTACAGAAAATTGGAATTAAGTTATAAAGGATAAACGCTGCAATTAATAGACATGGATACAGTTGAATACGTTTATAATGGATTAAAGTTTGAAACTGTTTTGTTTTTATCTGATGGAGTTTCCAGGTGGTTGATTCCGGCGCCAGAATCCTGTCGAAACCTGCCGGATCCAACACTAGCACATGCCGGAAGTTGTCGGAATTCAGTAAAATCCGGCAGCAACTATGCCGTATTAAGCCGGAAATCCGTTGCTCGGAATCCGTGCCGGAAGATGTCGGAAAAGATCCGATCGGATCCTTCGAGTTTCAGACATCGAAATGTGTTCAGTTTTCAGGTGTTTTAAGGCTTTTTTTATTTTTGCTTTCATTTTCTAGTGGTTTTTCTCCCTGTTCATTCGAGAGAGTGGAAGGGCCCACTAGCTAGGACGTGTACAACACGTCCGTTGAACAGTGTAATTAATGACTCACATCGTTAAGAATTTGAGAAGAACAACTTCTCATTTTTCATTTTCTATAGTGTCATGTTTAAAGTGCTCCTGTCGTGAAATAAAACGGTGAATATATTAAGAGGGGGGTCCTCCCTAAACATACCCTCAAACTTTGCCAGTTTGTAGAGAATACCTTCAATGGTATGCCTATGCAATAAAAAGAATTTTGGTGCAGTATTGACCGAGTTATCAATTAATGAAAATTCAAAATTAATTGATTTTTTAGGTTGAGAGGCATCGTTTAAAAATTTTTTAGTTTTTCATATGAATGTTACATTCAGTTGATTCTGATGTAGTTTTGTAGAGAATTGTTTGTAGATATAATTCCATGCAAAAAGAACATTTAAATGACTTTTTTGAGTACTGTTTAATTGTTAATTAGCTATAATTATCACTAATTAATGATACCGTCGTGCAAAAAATAATTTTTCCCGATGTCATAACAAATCGAAGGAAATCGTGCAATATGTCATTCGATAGAGCTTTCAAGCTCTATCGATCCATCGATTCACTTTTCTTAAGTTTTGATTTTTTCTCAAAAAATCCGCTTGAAATCATTTATGAAGTCAAAAAAAGCTGACTATTTCTGCATTTATTAGTGAAAAATCCGTGAATTAAAATCACACGACGTGTATTAAGGGGTTTTCTTGTATGGAGAATGTTGCCAAGATGTTGTCTTCTATGTCTGATGCTATCGAAACAAAACCAGATCCATATTCAGATGTGTCATGTGTAGCTTGCATTGATTGTAGTTGTTGTTTATTTTTAGCGTTGCGCTGCTGTTTGTTCTGCTTTCTGAATACGTTTTTCATCTCTAGCCACTAAATTCGAATATAATTCTTCGTTAATTTCAATGTCTGATTGTTCGAAGAATTCTAACATCGAAGCGCTACCACCACTGAAGTAAATTGACGCAGCTGCAGTAGCACCTTGTATTGATGCAAATCCATGGTTTTTGGATTTCGATAGTATGGACTATGCTACTGAATTCAAAGACTCATTGAATTCTGTGTAAGACCACGTAAGCATCTAGATAACAATTCTTTTGATGTTAAATCTTCGATCATTTTTTGTAATGCATCAAGAAACACAGGATCAAGCCGGTTTTTGTCCTTTTCTTCATCCTCATTTCCATTCGTTGCTTGATAACGTTTATAACTACACCAATTTGTCATTCCATCTGGACAATAATAATGTTGATTCTCTTTGTTTTCCTGGACGATGAGATGATGAAAAGCAGCTAAGCATTTTTCCTGCAATCTAGCAACTGCTTCTGCTTCATCATCGTTTTCTATAAATGAAAAAAACATGAAAACACGGCGCACAAAATTTTTCCATGATCTCTTCTTTTTAATACTGATGATTACTACCTTGTGCTTCATCACTTCCTTGCCGTACCGCTAGGCCATACATTTACGACATTTTGTGCATCATAGCATCAGTCATACGTCCGGCTGAACCAACAAAAGTGTTGTACACGTCCTAGCTAGTGGACCCTTCCACTCTCTCGAATGAACAGGGAGAAAAACCACTAGAAAATGAAAGAAAAAATAAAAAAAGCCTTAAAACACCTGAAAACTGATCACATTTCGATGTCTGAAACTCGAAGGATCCGATCGGATCTTTTCCGACATCTTCCGGCACGAATTCCGAGCAGCGGATTTCCGGCTTAATACGGCATAGTTGCTGCCGGATTTTACTGAATTCCGACAACTTCCGGCATGTGCTAGTGTTGGATCCGGCAGGTTTCGTCAGGATCCTGGCGCCGGAATCAACCACCTGGAAACTCCATCAGATAAAAACAAAACAGTTTCAAACTTTAATCCATTATAAACGTATTCAACTATATCCATGTCTATTAATTGCAGCGTTTATCCTTTATAACTTAATTCCAATTTTCTGTAGAGTTAAGAGAAAGCATTTTTTTGTTGTTTCATCTTGAATTAATTTTAAAATATTACCACATGTGCTCAGTTTCAGGGCACCTCAGTTTGATCCGATTCGGTTCAAATTTTTGAAACAACCTAGCGGTTTTATTCGGTTAGGATAAATTTCGATTTTTTTTTCGAAGCCGAAGACGCTTTTTTTTTCAGAGTGCACTTGTGTCTAAACAACATATTTGGGATTAGTATTTTTTAACTTAAAATTAAAAGTATAAAGTCGCGATCTGTTCTCCTCTTCTCTTGGGTTTTTCTGTTATTTATTTGTGTATACCCAATAAAATAGATATTATATTGCTTTCTGAAAATGCGGAAAAAAAAATCATAACATAGATACTATATATAAGTACTATGAGTCCGGCGGTCCTTTGTGTCTTTTCTTGTCAACAACCAAAGCTGATTTCGTTTTTCTAGTAATGTTTAAAAAACAATTTGCTACGAAAATTGTTATTCATAACAAATACTCACATCGGAATACTAAACAACTCGATAATATGGGCTCTAGTGAATTCGGATCACGTGCACCAGAAGAAAATTTTCTTTCATGAACAGAAATATACAGAATTGACAAAAATGTTTTTCATCAAGCTCATTAAAAATAAATATTGATTTGCTGTATTCACCATTCTTGTATCATCTGTAGTTTGAGCTCTATACCCCTTTAGAAAAACATTTTTGTCGAACCTGCACAAAAATTAACCAGAAAACGGTAACGTACCTGACTGAGTAGATGAAGAAAGATAGATAAACGAAATCTGATTCGCGCATTTATCAACAGTAAAGCAACACAGTATAATAAGAATATAGCCATAAAGTACAGTGGATTATTGAAATAAACCTGAAAACATTCGATGCTCAAAATAGACTTATTTCCATGCGTTACGTCTATAGGTAGTCCGATGTCTAGAATGCTTCTGATTTGTTTTCGAAATAAATTCATTTCCGTTGTAAGGGTTTATACTTTCGCCTATACTGTCACTCTCTACATTACTGAAAAAAAGAGCATTTTACGGTTAAAATTATATAAAACTAGGGGAACAGACCCACATAGAAAGAGTTGATTAAAATTATCAATGCAGTGCGAAGCTTAACTGCATTATAGTAATCATGTGCACGTCTTTTTATCCCTAGATCAGAAAAAGTGTCATTTTCTGTGACAAGTTTTCCGACAACTACAAGCGTTGTTTCAAAAATTGAAAAGCAAGGAAATAGAACTGTGGCTGAGTGTTGGAATGTCCCCTCTTGAGACTTCCTGGATGTATTGTCTCTTTTCTAGAACATCCGAACGTAGGTTGATTGCAAGTTTGGAACTTTGGAATTTTTCAGCAAAACGATAATTGATCTGAGTATACAGGCGCGATATTCATTATAGTGCAACGTTACTCTTACTGCTGATCGCAAATGCAGCGTTATTCACTTCATTATCTATATATGTGATTGCTATTATGATTGAGTCATTAGTATAGTACAACCTTTATATGCACGACTGTATTGTAAATATGCAGTAACACTTGTGATGCAAATGTTTCGCACAGCATTAGCACGTCTCGCACAGCGTGATTACCATCTAGTTCTAGAATTAGGATTTCAATTCCACTTTACAGATAAAAAATAAAAACTTGTTTCAATCCAAACCACGAGCCCTTCGGTCTCTGGAAGCTAAGATCTTTTGTCCTCCAAAAGGACTTTTTAAAAATGTTTTATTTCCTATTTTGGTTAAAAAAACAATAAGGACACAAATGACTATGATATTCGGCTTCAGCACTCTCGTTACATATAATCAGCTATATTTTGTGCAAAAAGTGAGACAGCACCTGGAGAAGTTCTCTCGTTAGCTGCGAATATTTCAGCCAAAACTAATCATTTATACTAGATAACAATGAATGATGATTCAATGGTAAAAGTGAAGTAATGTTACGTATTTACGCACAAAAGAGATTTAATATACATTGACCATAAGACGATAGACCTGTGGATTTGGAGTGTTTTATTTTCCGTTCATTCTAAATAGAGCAGGAATTTTTTACTTGCATCGACTGTAAGAAAAAACGAATTGACTAGTTGTATAAAGAAATGTGTATTAATGAACATAAAAAAACTCGTCTATGTCCTACTTAACTCTCTACTTCTTCACATCGTGAATTCAAGGCTTTAATAATGTCGAACATATCTACACAAGAGAATCATTGTAAGAGAAACAGAAATAGTTACCAAAAAAAAGAAAAAGAAATGTTGTTTGTAAAGCGGGCAATAGAGAGTGAGAGAGGGAGAAAGAGACAGAGAGGGAGAAGAAGCAAATTTTAGCGAATGACTTCATGTGTTATCTGCTATCATTATGAAAATCGAAAAAATGAAATGATAACAGCATAAAGAAAACAAAAATGATAGATCATTTATATAAAGTGTCCTCGAAATAATAGCAGAGTTTTTGATTTCGGAATTTCTCAAAATGGTGTAGTTTTTTATTCTTAACAATAAATCTTTTGTTCTAAGTTTTTCACAAATACTTTTCTATATAACTATATACTCAGCTTTTTCTCAGTCTCTCTCTTTTTGTCTTCAATTGTGTCAGGTAAGCAGATCACAAGACAAACAAATGTTGCTCCTGTATACGAAGAACTAATAATCATTATGCATACGTTTTAACAGCTATTGTACATGAAATCTCGTCCATTTATTGTGAACGAGTATAGGCGACAATATTGAAAAAAAAAATTTAAATATAAAAAAAAAACGATGGAAGAAGAAACAAGAAAAATCACCCCATTGCCTTCTTGTTCTTCTCATACACCTGTCTATATTTCTTATTGTCCTCATGTGTCGAAACAAGTAGAACAAGCACAAACCAGTTCATTCAATGAGCAACAACAACATTCTGTCTTTAAAAGAAGAGCACCTCCACCACCGCCCATAGAACAAGACGATGATGGAAATTTACCATGTGTTGAATGGAGACAGCCAAAATATAACGTAAAAGCGGAACCAGTTATAGTTTCACCTGAAATACAGTTACCATATCGTCAACGCTCATTAACAACGCCTCCAGTAAACCGCATTAAACCAAAACAGAGAGCAACAGTTTGCGAAATAGTAGAGCGTGAAAACGTGAACGATAGTCAGAACAATAACAATAATAGTTTATATCAGCCGCATGCATTTCATCAACATCCGATAGTTGTTCCAATACGTAATCCAAATCAATATTCAAAAGTACCGTACCCATTACTTGCTGAACCAGTTATGTCATCACATCGGCAGACTTCTAAAATGCGAGGTAGAAAAATCTTTCATATAACAATTAATGGTTACTATTGTCACTTATTTTCATTATAGCTCAGACAATGATGACGAAAAAGGACAAAATCTCACGTTATAATTTAAATAATGCTGACAATCATCGTTCGAATCACGATATTCGCACACAGTCCTTTCTTGAATATTCAAATGACTATTCATCATTTGATCGAAAATATACATTACAAGCAGCAAAATCACATGAAGATCTTTCCTATGATAATCAACCTTATATTGGTAGTGATGATGATATTAGTCACACTAACGAGAATACAATGCCACATAGTTATAGTTCAGCATCATCATCATCTACGTTACCAAATATGAATCGTCCACGTTTAACAAGAACTCAGAGTCAAAACGCAGCAACGGATGATAATGTACAACAGTCTAATATTAGCAATAATACATCGACGTTAAAGAGTAATGAGAAACATTCATTAAAAGTTCCATTATTTCATCGTGTTAGAAATATTATAAAGAAAAAAGGACCTGATATACCAATACAAGAACCACAACAATCAATAATATCAACAATTATGTATCCATCCGAACAACCGACAATAGAGCATACAGGTATGTTCTTATTTTTATAAGAATTTTAAATAGTTTCAAATAGAAACGTAATGATATAGATAGATTTTCTAAATGAGGAAGAAGAAGACTAATGGATAAAGTATAGTTTTTGTCTTACTTTAAGACAAATGATAAAAGGAGTAAAAACAAAAATTTCGATGAACAGGAGAGAAATGGTAATTGAGCTATTGATTTCTTCTTCTTCTTCTTTCTTATCACTAATCAATTACGACCGGGACTATAAATCAAAATAAATATCCAAATTCATGATTGATTCTCTCTTTCTATTACTGTTTGACATTTCTCATTTACCACATAATCACTCTCCATATAAACAAAAGAAAGAAAAATGATTGATTTTTGTTGTTTTGACCATAACTATAAAGAATATTTTGATCTATTGCAATTAGTCAGTATAAATATTCTATTTGTTCAAAGGATATTGTAATCTCTTTATTAAACAGATTATTGCAAGTATAAGCGGCTTACTTCACTCCATTTCATATAATTCCCTGGATTAATAAAGTCACCTTATTGTTTTTAAAATCTTTTTGTTAACAATCAATGTCTTTCAAGATACTGAAAAGTTTTATAAATATTTATCTTAGTTGTATTTAGAATTTAAAATAGCTAAATAAAAGAAAGAACATTAGAGATATATTGAGTAAAATATTGTACAAATAAATCATCATTTAACCTTGAATTGTTATATTATAAAACGAGATTATTTAGCATAAAAATATTATTAGATGAACTTATTTTAAAAAGACAATATGGTCATGACCTTAAACAGAGTATTGTTTTGTGGGATATTATTTTCTAGTCAACATTTTATGTAGAATAGAATATGTCTCGAAGTGAGTAAAAGCCATACCTATTGTCGTTTACCTCTCGATTTTCGAAATTACTTTGACTTGAAGTGGACTTTTCTGATAAGAAAATGAGTCATTGTTCGTATTATGACATTATGACGTACTTTTTATAAAAATAAAAAATAAAAACTATTTTGTTTAACTTTTGAGGTTTTAATTTCGTTTATTATTTCTTATATTTGATGAGTAATAGATCTTACGTTAAACTACGGATACTATAAAAGTTTTTATGACAACATTTGACTATAATATAACGATACTTTCTCTATCAAATTTTCAACTAATAGACAAAAAGTAAATCTTAATATAGAAGAAATATATTTTACGACGATAGAGTGTAATATTTAGACGCTCATTATCGAATTATATTTTTTGATACTTGATAAAAAAATGATTTTGAAGTGTCGATGGACAATAAATGAATTATTAGTCTTTTGCAAATAATTAACCCTAATCATTCTAGTGTTATTTATGTCATTAATGTCTGTAATGTTATTTTTCTTTCTTTATCCTGGGCGTATTAATTCTTCTAAATGTGCATATTATCTAATATTATAAGAAATAAAGAAAGGTATATGCCTACCTGTATATGTCCATGACTTTCTCTCTATGTCTCTCGCTCTCTCTCTATATATATATATATATTCGTTGTATACATTTGTACGCTTATTATTATAACAAAATGTTTGATCTCAGTTATAATATTTAACGATTTTTGCTTTCTCTTTCCCACTAGTAACAGTAATAATCAAAAGAACGTTATAAACATTTATTTATGAGTAATAATAATAATAACAATAATAATAATAATAATAATAATACTAATAATAATAAACCAACAACAACAATTAACAGTAATAATTCTAATCGACCAGTTCGCTTTCATTTCTTCGGTGAAGTAATTAATTTGAAACGGACCAAAAATAGTGAACTAGTAGTTACAAAAGAAAAACCATCAATCACTCATGAAAAGGCAATTGCAAAAGAATCGACTAGTTCGACGGTATCGACACAGTCTTTCCTTCAACGTAAACGTAATGAAATAATGAAAAAATTGTCTAAAGTTCAAAAAGACGAAAAGGAAGTAACAAATGATAATAAAGATTTATTAATCAAATCAAATAGAAAATGGAGAGGTAATTAAAAAATATACCTTGAAGAAATTAACGAGAATAACTTTCTTCATTGAATTACTGTTAATGATGCCAAAAATAAATTAAAATTAAAATAGACATTTCTGCCCGTCTATTATCATTTTTTTTCTATTGTTTTAGGCAAAACAATAATAGGTGGCATTTCTTCAACAAATAATACATCTCCATTTCGAAATCCAATTAAAATACATGAAATACGTTCATGGACCAAACAACTTCCTGAACAACGTATTCGAGACGAATATGAAGTGTGTCTTAATATTATAAATGTGTTTTCTAGTATACAATTATTATTTTCTAATTTAGAAATTACCAAAAGAAATTCTTTATCCGCGTCATATTGCACTTAAACCAGAAAATAAATTAAAAAATCGATTTACGGCAATTGAAGCATGTATGTGGTTAGATAAAATACAGAGATTGAACAATAATATATCTTTTTATCTATCTTTTAGACGATCATTCAAGAGTTGTATTGAAACATGTGGGAAATGATTCCGCAAGTGATTATATTAATGCTTGTTATATCGATGGATCTAAAACACAAAATATGTATATTGCTGCTCAAGGTGAATATGTATAAAGCTAACATTAGTATGATTGACCGTTGCAGACTGTAGTTTCATGAATGAAATGTATTGTGTGGACCCTTTTATGATATAAATTTTTTCATTTTCAGGTCCTACTGATCATACAGTGTATGATTTTCTATGGATGATATGGCAATTACGTATACAATATGTTATTATGATAACAAGATTGTTCGAAGAAGGTAAGGTAAGCCTATGTTCATCTCAAATTTTAAAATCCATATATTATTTTCATAAAATTTTATTTATAAGAACAAATGTTCACAATATTGGCCTGATGAGGGCGAACAGAAGTTGAATGATTTACGTATTAGATTTGAATCGGAAGATAAATATGCTGATTACACAATTCGTCGATTATCCATTTATATGCAATATGATGTAAGGCGTACCAAATTCGAAGTTTAAACATTATTTTATTTTTGGCTATATTATACATGGTTCGATAGAGCTCGACGATGCAATCAAGAATATCTAGGTTTTAGTTTAAAATGATTGGATTTTGAAGGAGAAATTTTCAAAATACTAGAAGGGTCTAGAATTTCATAAAATCGTTGGATTGTGAAAAATATCGAATATTTTTTTCCTGTTCTATTTTCAAAAGTCACAATTTTCTCTTTGAATTTAGCGTAAGAAAATGGGTCTGGAAATGTTATTGGAGTTTGGTCACGTATAACGTGACCAAAATGGAGGAAGCTCATGTTCAGAGAGGATCTAAAGAGCGCGAACAAATTTTGGAAATCTATCTAGTTTTTTCTGTTAAAAGATGTAAGCTTGATTTACATCGCGTTCAATTCGTCTTTACTCATATAAAAAAAGTATTTGTCACTTTTTTTAAAATTCCTTCCTGTTGCTGAGAAAATTCATTTTTTCGAAATCAGAGGCGAAGAAGTCAGAATTCTGTTCATAATTCTTCATTTTCTTCATCAGAACTTAACTTTTATGTAATAAAAATATCATATTCGGAATCAACATCAAAAACTGAGGAGACTACTGTGTATTTCTACCCTATCTGACCACTTTAATTTTTTTCGAATTTCACAATGAATAATTATTGAGATTTTCACCAAAAAATGAAAATCAAGTAAAATTTCAAAATACACAGTAGTCTCCTCAGTTTTTTAGATGAAATTTTAGATTTTAGATGAAATTCTAGATCCTTCTAGTATTTTGAAAATTTCTCCTTCAAAATCCAATCATTTTAAACTAAAACCTAGATATTCTTGATTGCATCGTCGAGCTCTATCAAACCATGTATAATATAGCCAAAAATAAAATAATGTTTAAACTTCGAATTTGGTGCACCTTATATTTATTCGAATTCATTTAGAACAATTATCATTAACTATTGTACTTCTTATTTTTAGCCGTCTGCTGTTTTAACATTTAAACAATATCATTTTCTAACTTGGCCAGATCACGGAGTTCTGACACTACCAACCGTTATACTTGATTTTAGACAACGGTTTCGTGAAGATTATATAACAAAACCACATGTTCCCATTTTAGTACATTGCAGGTATATCATCGGTCTACTTTCTAGTATTCTTCATTTTCGTTCATTTTTTTTCTTCTTCAAGCGCTGGTATCGGTCGAACAGGAACATTTATTGGTTTAGATTCATTACTTGAATTGTCATTACAACAAGATACAATCGATGTACTAGAATTTACCTACTCAATGAGAATGAAGCGTGTACATATGATTCAAACAGTGGATCAGTATGTATTTTTATATCGTGCATTAATCGAAGGTATTCTAACGTGTAATACGAATATACCAGTGCAAGACTTTTCAACAAAAAAAATGAAAATAGATATTAAAACACAATATAAAGTAAAGTTAGATAGATAGAAGCTTTATTCAATAGACTTCACTTTTTCTATTATTTAGCTTCTGGAACAGTTTCAATCAACAATTGAATTAAATTATCGAAGTGCACTAGATCCGATTAATATTAATAAAAATCGATCGGATGCTATATTAGCATGTAAGTATGAAACCTGTAAGTCAATTGTTTTTCTTATTCAAATAAAATTTTAAATGATTAGGCGATTCTGGTCGTCCATATTTAATGACACAAGTTGATAAATGTACAGATTATATAAATGCCGTTTATGTCAATGTAAGTTGTCTTTTTTTAAAAGTTCTTACACAATTTTATTTATTTATTTTTCTATGTAGGCTTACAGACAAGCACCCGTCTATATTGTGACGCAATATCCCCTACCAACGACAATTATTGATTTTTGGAGATTAATTTATGATCATAACATTAATATAATTATGCTGTTAGAATTGATACCACGAGACGCGGTATGGTGATGTCGTTGTGATTTTGATCAAAAATGTTTGAATATAAAACTTAAACTAACAAACGTCAAAGCTAAAACAGATGGGAACCTGTTACTGATTATTCTTTATTTTAGAAAAATCCTCCATATTGGTTGAATGCTGTTGGTCAGTCAATGTTGTGTGGTCCCTTTGAAGTTTCAATGATGTCAATCAAAGAAGATGATGTACTCATCGAAAGATTAATCGATCTAAAATATAAAACTGTAATATCTTCTTGTATAATATTTGCGTGTATGTGGAAACAGTAATTCACCAATTAGAAGATATGTACACAGATTCATTTCTCAATTCTGCCTACAACTAAAAAAAAATGGCGCGGGACAATTAATAATTATTAAAAAGTTCGAAGTCCCAGACACTTTTTTCTTCCACTTGTGGAACTCATCTCGCTGAATCTGGACGGTTGCTTAAAAAATAGAACGTGAAATGGTCCACATTCAGAATTCAGAGAACTATCTCCCGTTCTCAGAATATCTCTACGTTACGTGGTTCTCTAGATCATACGACTCACTTTTTGCAAAAAACGATGACTAAACAAGAAAAGCAAAGTCCCTGAACAAATCCAAAATGTCTATCGACATAATAAAAAGTAAACTAGTGTACGAGACAGAGAATAGAAAAGAAAGCATATAAAAAACAAAAAAAGAAGAGTATAGAATTCATGATAAAAAAATCAGCCTTTTTCCAGTTCTTCTAAAATACTCTTTCTCTTGACTTTAGTCTAGGGTGGTGTTACAAAATGGTTGTCTGTGTGCATGTCTATGTGTTTGTGCGCAAACTACGGAAAAATGGCTAACCGGCATGGACATTCTGTGGATAGACCGATCATAAGGGAGAAAAATCGAAAATCCTTTTTAACTACGAGAGTGAAAATATTCATAACACAAAAGGCATTTGCGGATAATGAAACTTACAGAATATAGATAATCATAGAACCAGAGCTCTGTATGGAACGGAAATTTTTTGGATTCATCGATCTGGACTGGACAGGATTTAAGAGGAGCGGCCCCCTTAAACAAACCCTCAAACTTTGCCAGTTTATAGAGAATATCTTCAAAAAAATCGAAATACTGAGATGCCCTGAAACTGAGCACATGTGGTAATATTTTAAAATTAATTCAAGATGAAACAACAAAAAATGCTTTCTCTTAACTCTACAGAAAATTGGAATTAAGTTATAAAGGATAAACGCTGCAATTAATAGACATGGATACAGTTGAATACGTTTATAATGGATTAAAGTTTGAAACTGTTTTGTTTTTATCTGATGGAGTTTCCAGGTGGTTGATTCCGGCGCCAGAATCCTGTCGAAACCTGCCGGATCCAACACTAGCACATGCCGGAAGTTGTCGGAATTCAGTAAAATCCGGCAGCAACTATGCCGTATTAAGCCGGAAATCCGTTGCTCGGAATCCGTGCCGGAAGATGTCGGAAAAGATCCGATCGGATCCTTCGAGTTTCAGACATCGAAATGTGTTCAGTTTTCAGGTGTTTTAAGGCTTTTTTTATTTTTGCTTTCATTTTCTAGTGGTTTTTCTCCCTGTTCATTCGAGAGAGTGGAAGGGCCCACTAGCTAGGACGTGTACAACACGTCCGTTGAACAGTGTAATTAATGACTCACATCGTTAAGAATTTGAGAAGAACAACTTCTCATTTTTCATTTTCTATAGTGTCATGTTTAAAGTGCTCCTGTCGTGAAATAAAACGGTGAATATATTAAGAGGGGGGTCCTCCCTAAACATACCCTCAAACTTTGCCAGTTTGTAGAGAATACCTTCAATGGTATGCCTATGCAATAAAAAGAATTTTGGTGCAGTATTGACCGAGTTATCAATTAATGAAAATTCAAAATTAATTGATTTTTTAGGTTGAGAGGCATCGTTTAAAAATTTTTTAGTTTTTCATATGAATGTTACATTCAGTTGATTCTGATGTAGTTTTGTAGAGAATTGTTTGTAGATATAATTCCATGCAAAAAGAACATTTAAATGACTTTTTTGAGTACTGTTTAATTGTTAATTAGCTATAATTATCACTAATTAATGATACCGTCGTGCAAAAAATAATTTTTCCCGATGTCATAACAAATCGAAGGAAATCGTGCAATATGTCATTCGATAGAGCTTTCAAGCTCTATCGATCCATCGATTCACTTTTCTTAAGTTTTGATTTTTTCTCAAAAAATCCGCTTGAAATCATTTATGAAGTCAAAAAAAGCTGACTATTTCTGCATTTATTAGTGAAAAATCCGTGAATTAAAATCACACGACGTGTATTAAGGGGTTTTCTTGTATGGAGAATGTTGCCAAGATGTTGTCTTCTATGTCTGATGCTATCGAAACAAAACCAGATCCATATTCAGATGTGTCATGTGTAGCTTGCATTGATTGTAGTTGTTGTTTATTTTTAGCGTTGCGCTGCTGTTTGTTCTGCTTTCTGAATACGTTTTTCATCTCTAGCCACTAAATTCGAATATAATTCTTCGTTAATTTCAATGTCTGATTGTTCGAAGAATTCTAACATCGAAGCGCTACCACCACTGAAGTAAATTGACGCAGCTGCAGTAGCACCTTGTATTGATGCAAATCCATGGTTTTTGGATTTCGATAGTATGGACTATGCTACTGAATTCAAAGACTCATTGAATTCTGTGTAAGACCACGTAAGCATCTAGATAACAATTCTTTTGATGTTAAATCTTCGATCATTTTTTGTAATGCATCAAGAAACACAGGATCAAGCCGGTTTTTGTCCTTTTCTTCATCCTCATTTCCATTCGTTGCTTGATAACGTTTATAACTACACCAATTTGTCATTCCATCTGGACAATAATAATGTTGATTCTCTTTGTTTTCCTGGACGATGAGATGATGAAAAGCAGCTAAGCATTTTTCCTGCAATCTAGCAACTGCTTCTGCTTCATCATCGTTTTCTATAAATGAAAAAAACATGAAAACACGGCGCACAAAATTTTTCCATGATCTCTTCTTTTTAATACTGATGATTACTACCTTGTGCTTCATCACTTCCTTGCCGTACCGCTAGGCCATACATTTACGACATTTTGTGCATCATAGCATCAGTCATACGTCCGGCTGAACCAACAAAAGTGTTGTACACGTCCTAGCTAGTGGACCCTTCCACTCTCTCGAATGAACAGGGAGAAAAACCACTAGAAAATGAAAGAAAAAATAAAAAAAGCCTTAAAACACCTGAAAACTGATCACATTTCGATGTCTGAAACTCGAAGGATCCGATCGGATCTTTTCCGACATCTTCCGGCACGAATTCCGAGCAGCGGATTTCCGGCTTAATACGGCATAGTTGCTGCCGGATTTTACTGAATTCCGACAACTTCCGGCATGTGCTAGTGTTGGATCCGGCAGGTTTCGTCAGGATCCTGGCGCCGGAATCAACCACCTGGAAACTCCATCAGATAAAAACAAAACAGTTTCAAACTTTAATCCATTATAAACGTATTCAACTATATCCATGTCTATTAATTGCAGCGTTTATCCTTTATAACTTAATTCCAATTTTCTGTAGAGTTAAGAGAAAGCATTTTTTTGTTGTTTCATCTTGAATTAATTTTAAAATATTACCACATGTGCTCAGTTTCAGGGCACCTCAGTTTGATCCGATTCGGTTCAAATTTTTGAAACAACCTAGCGGTTTTATTCGGTTAGGATAAATTTCGATTTTTTTTTCGAAGCCGAAGACGCTTTTTTTTTCAGAGTGCACTTGTGTCTAAACAACATATTTGGGATTAGTATTTTTTAACTTAAAATTAAAAGTATAAAGTCGCGATCTGTTCTCCTCTTCTCTTGGGTTTTTCTGTTATTTATTTGTGTATACCCAATAAAATAGATATTATATTGCTTTCTGAAAATGCGGAAAAAAAAATCATAACATAGATACTATATATAAGTACTATGAGTCCGGCGGTCCTTTGTGTCTTTTCTTGTCAACAACCAAAGCTGATTTCGTTTTTCTAGTAATGTTTAAAAAACAATTTGCTACGAAAATTGTTATTCATAACAAATACTCACATCGGAATACTAAACAACTCGATAATATGGGCTCTAGTGAATTCGGATCACGTGCACCAGAAGAAAATTTTCTTTCATGAACAGAAATATACAGAATTGACAAAAATGTTTTTCATCAAGCTCATTAAAAATAAATATTGATTTGCTGTATTCACCATTCTTGTATCATCTGTAGTTTGAGCTCTATACCCCTTTAGAAAAACATTTTTGTCGAACCTGCACAAAAATTAACCAGAAAACGGTAACGTACCTGACTGAGTAGATGAAGAAAGATAGATAAACGAAATCTGATTCGCGCATTTATCAACAGTAAAGCAACACAGTATAATAAGAATATAGCCATAAAGTACAGTGGATTATTGAAATAAACCTGAAAACATTCGATGCTCAAAATAGACTTATTTCCATGCGTTACGTCTATAGGTAGTCCGATGTCTAGAATGCTTCTGATTTGTTTTCGAAATAAATTCATTTCCGTTGTAAGGGTTTATACTTTCGCCTATACTGTCACTCTCTACATTACTGAAAAAAAGAGCATTTTACGGTTAAAATTATATAAAACTAGGGGAACAGACCCACATAGAAAGAGTTGATTAAAATTATCAATGCAGTGCGAAGCTTAACTGCATTATAGTAATCATGTGCACGTCTTTTTATCCCTAGATCAGAAAAAGTGTCATTTTCTGTGACAAGTTTTCCGACAACTACAAGCGTTGTTTCAAAAATTGAAAAGCAAGGAAATAGAACTGTGGCTGAGTGTTGGAATGTCCCCTCTTGAGACTTCCTGGATGTATTGTCTCTTTTCTAGAACATCCGAACGTAGGTTGATTGCAAGTTTGGAACTTTGGAATTTTTCAGCAAAACGATAATTGATCTGAGTATACAGGCGCGATATTCATTATAGTGCAACGTTACTCTTACTGCTGATCGCAAATGCAGCGTTATTCACTTCATTATCTATATATGTGATTGCTATTATGATTGAGTCATTAGTATAGTACAACCTTTATATGCACGACTGTATTGTAAATATGCAGTAACACTTGTGATGCAAATGTTTCGCACAGCATTAGCACGTCTCGCACAGCGTGATTACCATCTAGTTCTAGAATTAGGATTTCAATTCCACTTTACAGATAAAAAATAAAAACTTGTTTCAATCCAAACCACGAGCCCTTCGGTCTCTGGAAGCTAAGATCTTTTGTCCTCCAAAAGGACTTTTTAAAAATGTTTTATTTCCTATTTTGGTTAAAAAAACAATAAGGACACAAATGACTATGATATTCGGCTTCAGCACTCTCGTTACATATAATCAGCTATATTTTGTGCAAAAAGTGAGACAGCACCTGGAGAAGTTCTCTCGTTAGCTGCGAATATTTCAGCCAAAACTAATCATTTATACTAGATAACAATGAATGATGATTCAATGGTAAAAGTGAAGTAATGTTACGTATTTACGCACAAAAGAGATTTAATATACATTGACCATAAGACGATAGACCTGTGGATTTGGAGTGTTTTATTTTCCGTTCATTCTAAATAGAGCAGGAATTTTTTACTTGCATCGACTGTAAGAAAAAACGAATTGACTAGTTGTATAAAGAAATGTGTATTAATGAACATAAAAAAACTCGTCTATGTCCTACTTAACTCTCTACTTCTTCACATCGTGAATTCAAGGCTTTAATAATGTCGAACATATCTACACAAGAGAATCATTGTAAGAGAAACAGAAATAGTTACCAAAAAAAAGAAAAAGAAATGTTGTTTGTAAAGCGGGCAATAGAGAGTGAGAGAGGGAGAAAGAGACAGAGAGGGAGAAGAAGCAAATTTTAGCGAATGACTTCATGTGTTATCTGCTATCATTATGAAAATCGAAAAAATGAAATGATAACAGCATAAAGAAAACAAAAATGATAGATCATTTATATAAAGTGTCCTCGAAATAATAGCAGAGTTTTTGATTTCGGAATTTCTCAAAATGGTGTAGTTTTTTATTCTTAACAATAAATCTTTTGTTCTAAGTTTTTCACAAATACTTTTCTATATAACTATATACTCAGCTTTTTCTCAGTCTCTCTCTTTTTGTCTTCAATTGTGTCAGGTAAGCAGATCACAAGACAAACAAATGTTGCTCCTGTATACGAAGAACTAATAATCATTATGCATACGTTTTAACAGCTATTGTACATGAAATCTCGTCCATTTATTGTGAACGAGTATAGGCGACAATATTGAAAAAAAAAATTTAAATATAAAAAAAAAACGATGGAAGAAGAAACAAGAAAAATCACCCCATTGCCTTCTTGTTCTTCTCATACACCTGTCTATATTTCTTATTGTCCTCATGTGTCGAAACAAGTAGAACAAGCACAAACCAGTTCATTCAATGAGCAACAACAACATTCTGTCTTTAAAAGAAGAGCACCTCCACCACCGCCCATAGAACAAGACGATGATGGAAATTTACCATGTGTTGAATGGAGACAGCCAAAATATAACGTAAAAGCGGAACCAGTTATAGTTTCACCTGAAATACAGTTACCATATCGTCAACGCTCATTAACAACGCCTCCAGTAAACCGCATTAAACCAAAACAGAGAGCAACAGTTTGCGAAATAGTAGAGCGTGAAAACGTGAACGATAGTCAGAACAATAACAATAATAGTTTATATCAGCCGCATGCATTTCATCAACATCCGATAGTTGTTCCAATACGTAATCCAAATCAATATTCAAAAGTACCGTACCCATTACTTGCTGAACCAGTTATGTCATCACATCGGCAGACTTCTAAAATGCGAGGTAGAAAAATCTTTCATATAACAATTAATGGTTACTATTGTCACTTATTTTCATTATAGCTCAGACAATGATGACGAAAAAGGACAAAATCTCACGTTATAATTTAAATAATGCTGACAATCATCGTTCGAATCACGATATTCGCACACAGTCCTTTCTTGAATATTCAAATGACTATTCATCATTTGATCGAAAATATACATTACAAGCAGCAAAATCACATGAAGATCTTTCCTATGATAATCAACCTTATATTGGTAGTGATGATGATATTAGTCACACTAACGAGAATACAATGCCACATAGTTATAGTTCAGCATCATCATCATCTACGTTACCAAATATGAATCGTCCACGTTTAACAAGAACTCAGAGTCAAAACGCAGCAACGGATGATAATGTACAACAGTCTAATATTAGCAATAATACATCGACGTTAAAGAGTAATGAGAAACATTCATTAAAAGTTCCATTATTTCATCGTGTTAGAAATATTATAAAGAAAAAAGGACCTGATATACCAATACAAGAACCACAACAATCAATAATATCAACAATTATGTATCCATCCGAACAACCGACAATAGAGCATACAGGTATGTTCTTATTTTTATAAGAATTTTAAATAGTTTCAAATAGAAACGTAATGATATAGATAGATTTTCTAAATGAGGAAGAAGAAGACTAATGGATAAAGTATAGTTTTTGTCTTACTTTAAGACAAATGATAAAAGGAGTAAAAACAAAAATTTCGATGAACAGGAGAGAAATGGTAATTGAGCTATTGATTTCTTCTTCTTCTTCTTTCTTATCACTAATCAATTACGACCGGGACTATAAATCAAAATAAATATCCAAATTCATGATTGATTCTCTCTTTCTATTACTGTTTGACATTTCTCATTTACCACATAATCACTCTCCATATAAACAAAAGAAAGAAAAATGATTGATTTTTGTTGTTTTGACCATAACTATAAAGAATATTTTGATCTATTGCAATTAGTCAGTATAAATATTCTATTTGTTCAAAGGATATTGTAATCTCTTTATTAAACAGATTATTGCAAGTATAAGCGGCTTACTTCACTCCATTTCATATAATTCCCTGGATTAATAAAGTCACCTTATTGTTTTTAAAATCTTTTTGTTAACAATCAATGTCTTTCAAGATACTGAAAAGTTTTATAAATATTTATCTTAGTTGTATTTAGAATTTAAAATAGCTAAATAAAAGAAAGAACATTAGAGATATATTGAGTAAAATATTGTACAAATAAATCATCATTTAACCTTGAATTGTTATATTATAAAACGAGATTATTTAGCATAAAAATATTATTAGATGAACTTATTTTAAAAAGACAATATGGTCATGACCTTAAACAGAGTATTGTTTTGTGGGATATTATTTTCTAGTCAACATTTTATGTAGAATAGAATATGTCTCGAAGTGAGTAAAAGCCATACCTATTGTCGTTTACCTCTCGATTTTCGAAATTACTTTGACTTGAAGTGGACTTTTCTGATAAGAAAATGAGTCATTGTTCGTATTATGACATTATGACGTACTTTTTATAAAAATAAAAAATAAAAACTATTTTGTTTAACTTTTGAGGTTTTAATTTCGTTTATTATTTCTTATATTTGATGAGTAATAGATCTTACGTTAAACTACGGATACTATAAAAGTTTTTATGACAACATTTGACTATAATATAACGATACTTTCTCTATCAAATTTTCAACTAATAGACAAAAAGTAAATCTTAATATAGAAGAAATATATTTTACGACGATAGAGTGTAATATTTAGACGCTCATTATCGAATTATATTTTTTGATACTTGATAAAAAAATGATTTTGAAGTGTCGATGGACAATAAATGAATTATTAGTCTTTTGCAAATAATTAACCCTAATCATTCTAGTGTTATTTATGTCATTAATGTCTGTAATGTTATTTTTCTTTCTTTATCCTGGGCGTATTAATTCTTCTAAATGTGCATATTATCTAATATTATAAGAAATAAAGAAAGGTATATGCCTACCTGTATATGTCCATGACTTTCTCTCTATGTCTCTCGCTCTCTCTCTATATATATATATATATTCGTTGTATACATTTGTACGCTTATTATTATAACAAAATGTTTGATCTCAGTTATAATATTTAACGATTTTTGCTTTCTCTTTCCCACTAGTAACAGTAATAATCAAAAGAACGTTATAAACATTTATTTATGAGTAATAATAATAATAACAATAATAATAATAATAATAATAATACTAATAATAATAAACCAACAACAACAATTAACAGTAATAATTCTAATCGACCAGTTCGCTTTCATTTCTTCGGTGAAGTAATTAATTTGAAACGGACCAAAAATAGTGAACTAGTAGTTACAAAAGAAAAACCATCAATCACTCATGAAAAGGCAATTGCAAAAGAATCGACTAGTTCGACGGTATCGACACAGTCTTTCCTTCAACGTAAACGTAATGAAATAATGAAAAAATTGTCTAAAGTTCAAAAAGACGAAAAGGAAGTAACAAATGATAATAAAGATTTATTAATCAAATCAAATAGAAAATGGAGAGGTAATTAAAAAATATACCTTGAAGAAATTAACGAGAATAACTTTCTTCATTGAATTACTGTTAATGATGCCAAAAATAAATTAAAATTAAAATAGACATTTCTGCCCGTCTATTATCATTTTTTTTCTATTGTTTTAGGCAAAACAATAATAGGTGGCATTTCTTCAACAAATAATACATCTCCATTTCGAAATCCAATTAAAATACATGAAATACGTTCATGGACCAAACAACTTCCTGAACAACGTATTCGAGACGAATATGAAGTGTGTCTTAATATTATAAATGTGTTTTCTAGTATACAATTATTATTTTCTAATTTAGAAATTACCAAAAGAAATTCTTTATCCGCGTCATATTGCACTTAAACCAGAAAATAAATTAAAAAATCGATTTACGGCAATTGAAGCATGTATGTGGTTAGATAAAATACAGAGATTGAACAATAATATATCTTTTTATCTATCTTTTAGACGATCATTCAAGAGTTGTATTGAAACATGTGGGAAATGATTCCGCAAGTGATTATATTAATGCTTGTTATATCGATGGATCTAAAACACAAAATATGTATATTGCTGCTCAAGGTGAATATGTATAAAGCTAACATTAGTATGATTGACCGTTGCAGACTGTAGTTTCATGAATGAAATGTATTGTGTGGACCCTTTTATGATATAAATTTTTTCATTTTCAGGTCCTACTGATCATACAGTGTATGATTTTCTATGGATGATATGGCAATTACGTATACAATATGTTATTATGATAACAAGATTGTTCGAAGAAGGTAAGGTAAGCCTATGTTCATCTCAAATTTTAAAATCCATATATTATTTTCATAAAATTTTATTTATAAGAACAAATGTTCACAATATTGGCCTGATGAGGGCGAACAGAAGTTGAATGATTTACGTATTAGATTTGAATCGGAAGATAAATATGCTGATTACACAATTCGTCGATTATCCATTTATATGCAATATGATGTAAGGCGTACCAAATTCGAAGTTTAAACATTATTTTATTTTTGGCTATATTATACATGGTTCGATAGAGCTCGACGATGCAATCAAGAATATCTAGGTTTTAGTTTAAAATGATTGGATTTTGAAGGAGAAATTTTCAAAATACTAGAAGGGTCTAGAATTTCATAAAATCGTTGGATTGTGAAAAATATCGAATATTTTTTTCCTGTTCTATTTTCAAAAGTCACAATTTTCTCTTTGAATTTAGCGTAAGAAAATGGGTCTGGAAATGTTATTGGAGTTTGGTCACGTATAACGTGACCAAAATGGAGGAAGCTCATGTTCAGAGAGGATCTAAAGAGCGCGAACAAATTTTGGAAATCTATCTAGTTTTTTCTGTTAAAAGATGTAAGCTTGATTTACATCGCGTTCAATTCGTCTTTACTCATATAAAAAAAGTATTTGTCACTTTTTTTAAAATTCCTTCCTGTTGCTGAGAAAATTCATTTTTTCGAAATCAGAGGCGAAGAAGTCAGAATTCTGTTCATAATTCTTCATTTTCTTCATCAGAACTTAACTTTTATGTAATAAAAATATCATATTCGGAATCAACATCAAAAACTGAGGAGACTACTGTGTATTTCTACCCTATCTGACCACTTTAATTTTTTTCGAATTTCACAATGAATAATTATTGAGATTTTCACCAAAAAATGAAAATCAAGTAAAATTTCAAAATACACAGTAGTCTCCTCAGTTTTTTAGATGAAATTTTAGATTTTAGATGAAATTCTAGATCCTTCTAGTATTTTGAAAATTTCTCCTTCAAAATCCAATCATTTTAAACTAAAACCTAGATATTCTTGATTGCATCGTCGAGCTCTATCAAACCATGTATAATATAGCCAAAAATAAAATAATGTTTAAACTTCGAATTTGGTGCACCTTATATTTATTCGAATTCATTTAGAACAATTATCATTAACTATTGTACTTCTTATTTTTAGCCGTCTGCTGTTTTAACATTTAAACAATATCATTTTCTAACTTGGCCAGATCACGGAGTTCTGACACTACCAACCGTTATACTTGATTTTAGACAACGGTTTCGTGAAGATTATATAACAAAACCACATGTTCCCATTTTAGTACATTGCAGGTATATCATCGGTCTACTTTCTAGTATTCTTCATTTTCGTTCATTTTTTTTCTTCTTCAAGCGCTGGTATCGGTCGAACAGGAACATTTATTGGTTTAGATTCATTACTTGAATTGTCATTACAACAAGATACAATCGATGTACTAGAATTTACCTACTCAATGAGAATGAAGCGTGTACATATGATTCAAACAGTGGATCAGTATGTATTTTTATATCGTGCATTAATCGAAGGTATTCTAACGTGTAATACGAATATACCAGTGCAAGACTTTTCAACAAAAAAAATGAAAATAGATATTAAAACACAATATAAAGTAAAGTTAGATAGATAGAAGCTTTATTCAATAGACTTCACTTTTTCTATTATTTAGCTTCTGGAACAGTTTCAATCAACAATTGAATTAAATTATCGAAGTGCACTAGATCCGATTAATATTAATAAAAATCGATCGGATGCTATATTAGCATGTAAGTATGAAACCTGTAAGTCAATTGTTTTTCTTATTCAAATAAAATTTTAAATGATTAGGCGATTCTGGTCGTCCATATTTAATGACACAAGTTGATAAATGTACAGATTATATAAATGCCGTTTATGTCAATGTAAGTTGTCTTTTTTTAAAAGTTCTTACACAATTTTATTTATTTATTTTTCTATGTAGGCTTACAGACAAGCACCCGTCTATATTGTGACGCAATATCCCCTACCAACGACAATTATTGATTTTTGGAGATTAATTTATGATCATAACATTAATATAATTATGCTGTTAGAATTGATACCACGAGACGCGGTATGGTGATGTCGTTGTGATTTTGATCAAAAATGTTTGAATATAAAACTTAAACTAACAAACGTCAAAGCTAAAACAGATGGGAACCTGTTACTGATTATTCTTTATTTTAGAAAAATCCTCCATATTGGTTGAATGCTGTTGGTCAGTCAATGTTGTGTGGTCCCTTTGAAGTTTCAATGATGTCAATCAAAGAAGATGATGTACTCATCGAAAGATTAATCGATCTAAAATATAAAACTGTAATATCTTCTTGTATAATATTTTTCTGAAAAGAATTTATCTTTTCTACTTTATTTCTACTTTTAGAATGGACGATCAAAAACAATTCGCCATTTTCAAGTGAAAGAACACAGTCGTTTATTATCAATTGCAAAAAGATTTTTAAAAGAAATGAGATCACGAACAGATAATGTCCTATTACAATGTTTGTAAGTAGATAAGTATTTAGTAAACTTAAATAACAGAATAGAGTATATTTGTCTATGCATTTTTATTATAGGAACGGTTTAACATGGTGTGGATATTTTGTCGGTTTATGCAATGCTATTGATAAAATGCAAACCGAACAATATGTTGACGTATTTAAAACTGTTAGACTTATTCGAGCTAATAGACCACAGTTTATTGATCAGGCAAGCTTTTTGCTCAGTTCAATTCATTAAATACACCAACAACTTTTCATTTTTAGAGTCAATATGAAATTTTATTCGTTTCGCTTCATGATTATATTCAACAATATCATATTTCTTCATCTTCTACTTCATCATCGCTGTCAAATAATACTCGTGCCTTTGATAACAGTGTTTATATGAATATTCCACCATCGTCAACTGACGATTCAAATCGAATTATACAAAGACTTTAAGAAAACACGTATTAGTGGCAACATCCTTTTTATAAAAAAAGTTATACCGGTTATGTATGAAATTTTTTTTTTGTTTTGTCTTTTTCTCTGCATGTTATAAATATCTTCTCGCATTAGTTTTTATATAGTTTTTCGCGATTTTCGATAATATTTACTTCTTTATGTTATAGTTTATTTCTGACTTTCATGTTTTCAATATTCGGTGATACAAATAATAAACTGATTTCCTTGTGTGTTTGTGCATGTAGTTCACTAGAATGTTTTATTGACACATTTTCTTTTCTTACAAGAAGATGTGATTATACAACTATTTTGTTACCTTGGCTAACATAACAGCTAAAAATAGTTTTGAACACAGGTTGTGCATGTGTGTAAGAAATATTGTGATATCAGATGTGTGTAGTAGAGAAGTGAACAAACGAATGCAATTGATCGCGACAACTAGCATTATCCATCCTCCAAAATAGATGTGTTTTTTCTGATTTTTTTTATGACTTACGGTCACTGACTAATGCTGTCTTGTACACACACACAACATCATCACAATAAACAAAGGATTAGATCTCTCATAGATCTTGCTTTTTGCATATCATATAATCCTTTGGAACAAGTGCATTGTATGAAGATAGCACCAATCTAATCAAATAATAGATGTCAGTAGCACAATACAGAGTTTTCATTATCTACGTATTGTATAAAAAACATCAATAAACTTTAAAAGCGAGTAGTTATTTACATAATGTTTTTTCTTTTCTTCAGTGATCCGTATTTTTGACTTAAATTAGTCAGACAGCAGTAAAAAAGTTGAAGTTTTATGAATGGTAAAATATTATTTGTTTACTAATATAAACAAAGATGTGTAGGTGTTTTTAAAAAAATACAGTTCTTGTTTTGTACTTTAAAATAATACAAACTATTCATAGCAAAAATTTGTTCTATGGCCAAATTTTGAAGTCATAAAAACAACTTGTAATAAGCTGAGTTTATGCAATCTAGTAAATTTACGTCGTCCAAACTCTAGAAGGTTCTTCTAAGGTATACATAAATCTCATGTATAATCGTTATGACTAATTTATTCTCCGCCCAATATTATCCTTCACATAAGACGTATCTATTAGGAGTGTATGATGATAATAGTCTATAATAACTTTCTTTGCATTGTGTGAGACACCTATTCATTCATGTTAGGTACAAAAATCTAAAGTATAATCGTGGTCACGGATGATGTGATACAACGTGATAAAATTCGATGAAAAGGTAAAAAAATTTTGAACACGAACAATCGCAGCTCTTTCTTCTATTGTAAAATAATACTTTATTCTTTTTTCTTTGATTATATATCTTTCAAACACCTTTCGTTGTTTCGTTGCATTTCACTAGCTCTCGATAACGCGACTGAAAAACATCTCGGATATAACGACGATTTTTTGTGTAAACAATGAGGTAAGTGAATCAAGAGTGTTTTTTTGTTATGCTAACAGTTTTCGATTTACTTTAACATTTCTGCTAAAGTCTGAACTCATTGAAAGTGAATGTATATCTATCTACTCATTCCATTTGTGAACTTTTGTTGACTATAGAATGTAGGCTCAGTATTGTAAATTAGAAATTTATATAAAATCATTTTGACAATTTCTCATGTAACAATGAGAATATAATGATTGCGCAATGACAGACTAAAACCTTGCATATGAGTACACATTTTCATTTAGAAAGAAATTACGTCTCACTTGTCAGTAGTTTGCAGAACTTTCTCATACTGCTTCTAAGGATTAATTCTAATTAATATTTCATTTTATTTACTAGCAAACCAAGGTAGTTATATGCATGTTTTCTTGATTGCTTGTGTTTTGATTACTAATTCATGGTAATAAGTAGGCATGCACCAGTTTTTAACTGATGTTGGGGCATCCGGAAGAATTGCTATAAATCAGTTATCACGATTCTCTCAGAGCCGTAAAACATCTAATTTTGTAGAAAAATGTTTGCTCTACAAAATGCATTTGTTAAAAGAATTCCAGAATCATTTCTAAGAAAACTCGAAGTATTCAAAAATACATAAAACCACGGAAAAAAACCTGTTCGAACA
>CAJNOQ010001122.1:0-35595 GCA_905250885.1 Didymodactylos carnosus | reverse complement strand
CGACATTTGAGCGCAGCGACATTTGAGCGCAGCGACATTTGAGCGCAGCGACATTTGAGCGCAGCGACATTTGAGCGCAGCGACATTTGAGCGCAGCGACATTTGAGCGCAGCGACATTTGAGCGCAGCGACATTTGAGCGCAACGACATTTGAGCGCAGCGACATTTGAGCGCAGCGACATTTGAGCGCAGCGACATTTGAGCGCAGCGACATTTGAGCGCAGCGACATTTAGGCGCAACGACATTGGGCGCATCTACGACAAAAGCAAACAGAAGTAGTGCATTTGTTAAAGTATGCTGCAAACGATAAAAAACACTAGAACGCCCATAGTGGTCATTTTGACCGTTTTTTGAGTTTACTTTTAATTTGTCCCGCAAAAATTATTTTTTGCAGAATTTTTAATTCAGAACCATGTTCAATTATAAAATTTTAAAAAAAAACAGCAATGGTCAAAATGACCGCTTTGGGCGTTTTTGGTCATGAAAATTTCCGGGTGTTCTAGTGTTCAACAAACTTTTTATGTTGTGAGAGCTTTTTCTATATTACTCATATCCAACTGTAACCACTTAACTGTTTCTTTAATCTTCATCCATACTCACACTCACCCACACCGGCGTCTTTGAACTTCAACTATCGTTGCGCCCAAATGTCGTGCGCCTAAATGTCGTGCGCCTAAATGTCGTGCGCCTAAATGTCGTGCGCCTAAATGTCGTGCGCCTAAATGTCGTGCGCCTAAATGTCGTGCGCCTAAATGTCGTGCGCCCAAATGTCGGTATACCCATTTTTGTTGCTCAAAATTTAATTAAAAGATTCATCGATGAAGATTGATAAATACAAAACATGATTCACACAAATCTTTCGATAGTCTTCAGCAGGATAAAATATTTTTTTCTGAAGTGGAGCTCTGACCGAAATCCGTTAGGACTGAATACTAAAAAAATCTGTTCCCATCCTTTTCCCAACGATTGTCTAATGTTTATAAAGCACGATAATGTGCAGAAAGATAAAAACTTTTGTTAACAGCCATAAGCATAGCTTCTACATATCATTATGTTCTTTTTATTTGTCCTAGTTAAGTCCTTAAATAGAGAATTTGGTAGTGATATCACTACTTCAGGTGATTTTTCATGTAGTTTTCATCTAAACAATAGCTCAAAAAATGCATTTCACACAAATTGTTATTCTGATGAAATTTGACGATCACTGATAACTTCAGTCGAAATCATTAGAAACTTGATCAGACGAAGGTTTTTCAGTTCTTTATAATATGCGCAAAAAATTTCAAACAAAGTGCTTGCTTAGTTCCCAACATGCTGCTGTTTGAGATATTTGTCAACGAATAGATTAGATGGTGACTCGCACCCACTTGGCTTATACATTATATTATATTTTAATAAAATGTAATAGTGAAAAACAGAAATAAAAAGTGAAAAAGTAAAATAACATAACCGCTTGTTTTTTGTTGAATTACGATGCAATTGTAGTAAAAACGAAAGCGGCTCACCTCCAAAAGAGATAAGACTACAATAAACGCTGCACAATGGTTAAGTTTAAGTTAGTCATTGGTCACATAGTGACCTCTGCTCTGTCATTCCTTACGTTCTATAGCGTATTAAACTAACAAAAATGCAACGTAACTGAAGAAAGAAGAGATTTATCTGAGAAACTCTATTCTAGTTTAATTATTTCTCAGAATCATATCGGAGCACCAGAACCAATCATATGTCTACATCATAGTGAAGTTTCCGGATGTCCCGTCATGTCAATCGTAAATTAATCATTATTATTATAATACTATATGAATATTATACTACTACGTAACGCGCTCTTCTACGATTCGCCCGCTCCGTTGACTTACGCTGCACAAGGCTACACTCATGACTACATCAATCTGTTATTTAACATTTTTCTTTCACAAGTACGAAATAAGCTCTCGCCTCCCTTCGGTCGACCCTCGTAAAAAAATTGTTGACCGTCACTCAACACACTAGAACAATACTCCAGGCATTTAGTACGCATCAACAGGTTACTTTAAATCAGGTGTGAATATCTCAAAGCTTTATTGGACTCAGCAGTCTAAAAGTTCTTTGAAGTCCTACGGGAGATCAGTGTTCTACTGGTTTTGTCTGAGGACAACACAACTTTCACTCGCCGAATCACACATCGAACAGATTCGAAGGTTTTCTGGAAATCCTCAGCCTTCTAGGAGTACTGCTCATAGATGCTTAATGGCTAAATATCTGTTTAGGTGTAATTCATGATTATTCGACTCTAACAGTTTTCACTTATTTGAGACAAGTTTTTCGTTTTCAGAATGCTTCACGCCGTATCGTAGCGTCCTCTCTTGCATTCACCTTTTCTCATTCGATTCTGGTAAATTAAACGTATCTTGCGTGACGTCTGATGCTCTCTTAGTTGTCTTGTGTATAACCTCGAAATATTTAAAATAATCCTGTCTTATGATTGGCTCATCCGGGAAATATCTGACGACCATTTTTCCATGTTTTGAGGACAAACACACACATCTCTTTTGTAAAAATTCATTCATTCATAAAAACGAAATAAGGAAAGATTTTAAGTGCAAACAACACCAATTCACTCCTAAAGCAAATTCGACTTATTTATGCATAAAGAGATGTACTTTATGCAGCTTCCAGTGCTGTACACGTACGAATGAAACTCATAAAGTGTAACAGTATTGTTTTCTCCATACGTATCGTATTCTTTCATTCAAGGAAGTGAAACATCCGTCTCCTTTTTTTCGCAAGTCACTTACCTCCGGTTTTTATGAGCGTAAAATTCCTTAAAATTGAGAGCGTGACTCTGTTAAGCAAAAACGCTCATGAACTCTTGACGATACACATATTCGTGTAAATTTCTCTCCTTTGGTGTACATCCGTTAAAAAAATTGATTGCGATGTCTGAGACTGGTAGTTCCATCGAGTAGAAAAGAAATGTTGAATATACGATGATTTAGAAGTATTTTCTTTCAAATCTGCGCTTTATTTATTTCAGATTCTCTTTGTTTCTATAATTTTTTGCTGTTTTCTAAAACTTCTCTGTCACTTCTATTTCCGCTCTTCTATAATCTATATCACTTTTTCTGTGTCTGTATTGTTGCTAAGCCCAATCATGAGTGATAATGAACATATGGATCTTGGAACATCGTCTGATGCAGCTGATCAACAGTCCTCTCAACGATCATCTGATAGCAGTCAACAGTCTATGTTAAGAATTGCAATTAAAACACCAAAAGATAAAAAAGATATAACAATTGCATCGTCGTCAAATATTAAAGAGGTTTGCTTTGCATACGTGTTTTAGAAAATAGCATGGAACTAACGCAAATTATATTTTGTTTCAGTTAAAAGAACTTGTTGCTCGTGAATTTGGTACTTTGGTCGAGCAAATTTGTCTTATTTATTCTGGAAAAATTTTAAAAGATGATGAAGATTTAAAGAAGCATGGTAATATCACTTTCTTTCGATATTTTCGTTCTACTCATTTCGTCTTTCTCTTGTAGATATTAAAGATGGTGTTACTGTTCATTTGGTGATTCGTGCTCCTAAGGATGCTCCTTCGGCAGCGACAGGCCAACAGGTTTGAGTCTACATTTCTTCAACGTCAGATCAATATGGGATTTTGATTTTTAGCCCTCTGCATCATCTACGTCAACAGCAACATCAGCTGCCACCGGAAATACCTCGGCATCAAACACGGGAGCAGCAAATTTAAACGACTTTCCATTTGGATTTAATAGCGGAGGAACTGGAGGTTTGGGAAATTTAAATTTTGCCAATGCTAATTTTCTCGATGTACAGCAAAGGCTTCAACAAGACGTAAGATCATTAGAAATGTTCTAACAAAGCTAGAATCGCTGCTTTTTACTGCAGATGATGAATAATCCTCAAGCAATGAGAAGACTGATGAATAGTCCCGTTGTTCAAAGTATCACAAGTAATCCCGATTTATTACGTTCACTACTTCTCAGTAATCCACAAATACGTGATTTAATGGATGTAAGTGATTCTTTTTTAAATATTTACTGACAACATAATTTTGTTGTTCTATATCATTTATTTCTAGCGTAATCCCGAAATTTCTCATCTATTAAATAATCCGGATTTGTTACGTCAAACAATGGAATTTGCTCGTAATCCAACAGCATTACAAGAACTTATGCGAAATCATGATCGTGCATTAAGCAATTTAGAAGTAAGTTAGAAATGGGTGACACTTTATCTGTACTACAAAAGTTTATTTTCTTGTGCTTGAACCGTGCAATCACGTGAACTCTATCAGAATATTTAATAGTGGCTCTGAGCTTGAGTGTTAAAATTTAACTCAAGTATTGTTTTTGTTTAAATTAAATGATGAAATGCGAGATTTTGGACTGTTTCTTTTCAAAAATTTAGAGTATTCCGGGCGGTTTCAATGCTCTTCAACGTATATATCATGATGTACAAGAACCAATGTATTCAGCAGCCCAAGAACAATTTGGCAATAATCCATTCGCTCAATTATTAGCTGGAAATGGAGGTATTAAGTCATTCATTTAAACGTTCGTTATATTCAGTTTAGCTTAATAATTTAGATAATTCCAACACAAGGTCAGGAACAGAAAGTACTGATCCACTACCGAATCCGTGGGCATCTCGCTCTGGTGCAGCGGCATCAGCTGGTGCCAATCGTCAAACTGCACCATCATCGTCGACAGCTGCTCCAATACAATCACCTACTGGTGGTGGACCAACTCGGCCAACAGCTGGAACAAACAGTAGTGCTATTCCAACTGATGCTACAGGCGGTTTAACGAATCCAACGATGCAAAACTATTTTTCACAATTAGTTCAAAATCCTCGTCTACTTGAGAGTGTTTTGAATGCACCGTATATGCAACCTTTGATGGAATCATTGGCAGCTAATCCAGATGTTTCTCGACAAATGATTTTGAATAATCCCATGTTTGCTAATAATCCAGAGATGCGTGAACAAATGCTAAATGCATTACCCGCGATGATGGAACAAATGCATAACCCCGAGGTGCAGAATCTAATGCAAAATCGTGAAGCTCTTGAAGCTATCGTTCAAGTGCAGGAAGGTATACATTGAGAAAAAATGATTTTGTATTACAGTTAGAATAAATTTTTCATGCTTTTTTAAGGTTTACAACGTTTACATACAGCTGCGCCTGGTCTTTTTCAAGCGTAAGTTTTAATTAAAAAGACTTTCTAATTTCTAAGTAGTCTTTTTCTTTTTTTTCAGCGGTGGATTACCAGCTGGATTACGTTTAGGAGCTACAGGTTTAGGGACGCCGTCTACAAATACGTCATCTACTACACAAGCGCCAACACAGCCACCACAATCTTCCTCGCAGTCTGCGACATCATCATCAGCAGCTACACCACCCTCTAGTGATCCAAGCAATTATGCTGGAGTATTCGCCCAAATGTTACAAATGATGTCAAATCAGACAATCGTATGTATTTTTCTTCTGCTCGTGCCGAAGATTGTAGCAGAGAAATTGGATACGTTTATGTTTTTTCTATCGGCGAAACCTACAGAATAAGAAACTTCTTTCTAGTCCTTCATTCTAAATCATATACGTGAATACGCTATCTGGACGGCTGGACTAATGTAGAATTGGTTGACCACACTTACTATCCATATACTAGCTTTCTGGCAAGCCTGTGTTGCATGTTACGATATGCTATCGGGTGAGTAATATCAGACACATGAACAGAACTAACTGGACGGTGAGTACCAGTAAAGCATGTGAAAATAAATAACATAACCGTTAAATCATGCTGTCGTTTTGTTAAAATGACAGTACTTTCTCAGACTATCGTGCGACAAGCCGGTCAATCTTGATATCTGAATTTGTTCTCTCATAAAATCGATCCTTTCATATCTGACTAATTGAAAATTTATTAATTTTGAATGTTTAATTTATTTTAGAATACAGCACCAGAACAAAGATTTGCTGTTCAACTTGATCAATTAGTTTCAATGGGTTTTACAAACAGAGAAGCCAATTTACAAGGTACCTGTTGTTTATTCATTATTTAGAAAGAGGTTGTCATTACTATGTCAGTCATCATTATTTATACTTTTATTTGTTTTAGCTTTGGTTGCTACTATGGGCGATATTAATGCGGCAATCGAACGTTTATTATCTCAATAGAAGTGAATGCAATATAAATGGATGAAGCAACAATAAATTTTCTCTTTTATCGCTCGATAAACTAATCTTTCTTTTTCTTGTTCGTTAACCATCAACACATACGCTATTTCAGTTCTTTTTCTTGAATGAATTTAAACAATGTTAAAACCAACGTAATTTTTGTGTTTGTTTTTGTCCTATGATTTTATTTTTGTGTATCGTCTTGTATTTTGCAGGAAAAAAAAAGCAAGTTATTATTTTCTGTTTTTCACACTTTTCGTTTTCTGTTTTCGAGTTGCATAGCATCAGACATCATGGGGCATGGATTCGTTCCTTGAGAATATAAATAGCAAGTGGTTTGTTTATATCTTCGTTGTAAAGAAAAATTAAAAGACACGTTGGTCCGTATTTTTGTTCTTTTTTATGTACACACAGATCATGCGCTATGAGCGTTGTATTTTTTTTTCTTTTAAAATTCGAGCGCAACTCGCCATCTGAACACGAATAATAATTAACAACTCTTCTTGTCAAAAAAAAAAGTCATCATTCGAATTCCGAACTGACTTATTTTGTTACGGTCAATACAGAACAACTAATTTACATAATTTATCCCGTATGAATAGAAATTGGTCCTGAAACACAGATTACACAAATGTTATTGAACAGTCAGTTCATATGAAGATTACACAAAAAGCACAACTTTTGTTAACTCATTAGTTAACTGTTCTGATTGCATATCAAAATGTTTACTCATTATATAAGTGGCATCTTTATTACTTCAAGCATCGTTCATATATGAATTACCTGTGTACATGTAAAGAAGAAAAATGAAATGGTGATCATCTCTATCTAAAATAAGACAACATACATTAGCATTTCATTTCAAGGATTGTACAACAAAGTTCTAAAATATTCAACGTATAATTCGAAGCGAGAATATCTCATTTGAAGATAAGTACAACATTTTTTACCATTCTCGCAAACAATCTTTGTTTTTGAAACTTTCATCGTTTGTCAAAATCATTTTCTTTTGTGAATTTTGTCATATTATGTTGTAATTTGAAAAGAATATTCAAGATTTTTTCTATCTTTTATCACATCCATATTTTTTGTATTAATTGTAAATCCAAATGGGCAAAACAAACCACGCGACAAGTCCAAGAAAGATAATCCAAAACAAGGTATAAAATAAGGAAGAAAACAAAATTCCGCTTCATCTTAACATGATAAAATTGTCCTTATATCTAAATCTGGATATAAATCTACTAGTTTAAAATTTATTTAAAATGCACATTCTACAGCTATTAGATGTAGAGATAGACTTGAAGCCGAACTGGTACTGTGCTGACCGATCGTAGGTCTAATCTAATTGAACTTATTCAACCGATTTATTATTATTGTGAATTTTTACAGATTTTCTTTTTAAACGATTTCAGGATAAATTAAGGGAATTATTAGTAATATTTTAGATCTAGAGCTATGTAAGATAACAATGTTTAGAGAGATCAATTTTTGTTGCTAGTACTATAGATTTACTTTAAATTAATTATTCGTGAAACATAAATATTGATGAATGAAATAAATCATTTTCATTTTTTTTGGAGGACGATGTTAACAATAATTACCAAAGAACAAATGATACAAAAACAAAAATTCTTTTCAATTCAACCTTACTCCCATAGTTCGTCGGTGATATTAATTAAATTGATTGAAACAAATGGAGCTAGAATTTAACGTTCTGTACTAAAAAATCAGCTTGTTTTCTAAGATCTCAATACATACGAAGCTTGACACTTTGACTAAATTATTGAATGTTTTCGATATCGCAATAAGTGCAGAATTATTAGAATTGCTGATAATGGTGGCTTCATGATAAAATGACTGTCGGAAAAAGTTGAAAACCTTTTCAGTTGACTAATCCAAAAATTTCTGATGATAACTTAGAATTTCAAATAAAATTGGCTGTTATCGAGTTGCAAACTTTTTAGTAACGACAGTTGATCAGTTGCTTTTGATGTTGATAAACATTTTTAAGAATTTAAATGTATGCCATGCCATCGGTCAGAGTTTTCGATTGTTTTTAGTCAGCGTGGCAGGATTTTTCTAACAGCCAATCTTTTTAAAGACGTGAAACATTTACGTATATAGACAATCGAAATTTAAAAGACCGTCTACCGTGAGTGTCCTTAACTTGTTGCTAATAATAGCTTTCAATCTCTTATATTTTGTTAGGTCAATTAATTGCAAGATAATCGCGTCATTTGTCGTACCCATAAAAAGGTTCGACAAATGAACACCAACTGAACGAACAGTGTTAAAATTTAGGATGATGTGATCTCATGTTTCCCATACCTGGAAACACAACTTATAGGCAGTGGTAACATTTACTTTTCAATAACGTTTTCTACCTAATGTGTTACGGCTAATTAACCTACTGAAATCTTGTTAATTGTACTGACAAATCGACACAGACATTCTCCATTGCTGATGAATTTTTGATAATTTATTCTTCGTAGAAGAAATAAAAAAAGGGGCATGCAGGAATTATGTTAGACATATTTGACTATAATAACACAAAAAAAACACAATTACAGATAGGTGTTAAAAAAATGGTGTTCACTCATTCTTAAAAGCATAAACCCGTACAAATAATTCAATTTAAACAAGAGAAAACCAATAGAATAGGAGTGAACCAGATAGACATCGATATTCAATGTACATAAAAAGAGAAAGAGTTCATAATGCCATCAAGTAAATTTATCTTCACGATCTGCTATAAACGCATCGTTATCTTCAGTAGTAGCAAAATAAAGAAAATGAGACGGACGATGAATTTCATGATAAAATTCTTTTGGATTAGCTAACATTAAATCATATTTCATATTTGCATCATGTCGAACACCCTAAAACATACAAAGAAATTTAATATTAGTTAAAAATAAAATGAAAATTCAATTATGTATACGTACCATAAAATTATAATTCCATGATGCTTGACCGGGAACCATAAAAAAGCCAAGAAAACGATCAGACAATAACATTTGAACTTTTTCATAATGTGACGGCAAATAACCTGAAATCAAGACGAAAATAAGATCACTAAATTATAGGAGAGACGCTGTTTAATAATAAAAAAAAAGATAATCGAACCTTTTGGATTATTTCCACGATCAGTGTTTAGTCTTCCCCATTCAAAGCCACTTGGTGTTAATTTATATGCGGTCAATGATACCGAACCAGGTGTAAATGAACAGGTTATAATGATTGTTTTTTCACCATCCCAACTAGCATGATCATTCATTACTTTAGCATGTGTAGTAATATCTTGTGGTGAAAGTTGAGGTAATTCGTTTGGTTGTGTATGAATCCAGCCTAAGGGTTCCATTTCCTAAAGAAAAGAAGAAAAAAAAGTGTATATTAGTTAAAATCAACAAAAATAACGTGTCTGTTACCTTTAAATATTCATGCTGCGGAAGAATATTTGGTAAATGAACTGTTTGATGTGTACCCCATTGTGGAGGTAATATAACACAACGGATTTCTTTTACTTGTGGATTATCTGGCGGACTAACGCCATATAAATAACCAGCAATCTAAACAATAGAAAGACAAATTTTATTATATAGCTCTACTATCTATCAATGCTAAAAAAGAAAATTTATGAAATTTACCTGTGTTCGTAAATCGGATATGACAATAAATTTTTTTAATATATTTTTTGGCAAGATATATCTATATCCAGTTTCTTTGATATCATCTGATGATACATAAATATGATTTGTTCTCAAATGTAAGTTTGTTGCTGATATTGCTCGAACTCGCCATTCTGTTTTCGATGCAAATGTTTGTGTTTCATAGTTCGATGTGGTTGACGTAATTATTTCATCACCATGTTTATTCACTGTTCTCGTTGTTGTCGCTGTCAATTGTGATTGATCTTTTGTTTGTTTTTCAATTTCAGCTATTTGTTGTCGTTGTGCTGATGGTGCACTAATTTCCATACCCAATATAATATCTCGAATTTCTGATTGTGTTAACGATGCAACATTAACGTTATTCTTTTTACCATAATCGGCTAATATGAGATCTTTCAAGGCTACTTCAATTTTGATCCATTCATCATTTGTTAATGTTGGCCATATATGATGTATTTCCGTGACAGTTGTTTTATCCGGTTTTAAAATCATTTTTGCTCGATCATTATTAACATGTAACGATTTTAATATTAATATCAAACGACTAAATGCTGTGTATGATGAAATAGATTTTAACCAATCATCGTATAAATTAAACATGACCATTTGTGGTTCAGTAGCTTTTAATATTAAATCACCAAATTTTTCAACTTTTAAACATGCTTGAAATGGTAATTGTAATTCACTACCCTTTATTACAATATTTGGAAAATCTAATAAATGAACTTCTAATGGATCTAACATTCCTTTACGTGTAACAATAATTTGTTTTGGTTGTTCTTCAACGGGTAGAGAACGAATTAATGCAGCTACTTCTTCAGCTGTTTTCCATTTGGCCAGTTGTCCAAGACGTTTTTGTCCAGCCCATACAGATGTATGAATTATTTTCAAAAATAATTGTCCAGTACGTGGGTTAAATATAAATATGGCACCATTAATAGGTTTTGTTGTTAAATTACCTTCGTATGTTTTATGAATTGTGACACGATAAACATTTGTATCATCAACAAACCATATTATTTGATTTGAAAATAATTCACCATAGTTTTGTGATGATAAATAAGGTTCAGTGGGCTCTGAAGAATATAACTGTAAACCTTTGCGAATACGTTCACGTAAAACATACAAGGCTGGATTTGCTTTCATTATTTTAGCCATTGCTTGTTGAATCAACGGTTTACAACCAGGAAACCAATTACCTAAAACAAATACAAGCGTATGCTAACATTCAAGGAAAATAAAATAAATGTCTAACAAGACGTAGATCTTTGCTATTGTGTTGTCTTTTACTATCTAGTCCGTAAACAGAAACAGTATATGACAAAGATGTATGTAGATACTGTAACAATAAGACAAGAAAATTGAGCTAATATGTTTTCCGAAGTTAAGTTTGGTTGACAACACTTGATAAACGGAAACTTACCAAATGCACTATGTAAATTATAGGCTAAATCGAGTGCAATCATGACACCAGTTGGTGATGGATAAATAGACATATTATCTGTTGTATAATCCAGAAATTTTGCACGTGCATAACGTTCAATATCATGTGAATCATAATCACCCCAACGTAATTGAACATCGAGCCAAAATTTTTGTGTGGTACTATTGTCCATAACATCTTTTGAATCAGCCAATAATGACGGTTTACTAACGTTCCATTTATAGGCAGCAAATAGTAAAATATCTAAAATGAATTAAAAAGAAATTGGTTAAAAATTTAGGTTACATATTTTATCATCTTTTTATTACCTGCACAGGATGAATTCATTTTGTACGATTTTCTTGGATGAATTGTTTCTTTTTGAACCGTTTCAATTTCCAAAGCATCTAACTCTTGATCAAATACTTGACTAAAAAAAAAGTTTACACATTATAGTAGGAACCGATCGACTGAAGCAAGAAAAATGATGTGTTTAAAAGAAGAAAACGCAAATATACGTACCACAGATCCATAACAACACTTTCGTGTATTTTTTGCCATAAATGTGCTCTAAATATTTGAATTAATGAGATTTTTAATGTTGGAATTTTACCATGCATAAATATGCCGGTTAAATCTAATTGCACTTGAAATCCAACATAAACATTTGCACGATTAATTGTTGGAGACCACCATAATGTAAAACGTCGATTAGGTATTTGATTTAATCCACTTCGTTGAGCATTTGTCAACTTTTTCCATCTCATAGATTCTTCAAAACCACTAGCTTTTTCCCAAAACAAGCCTTCCCACGTTGGAAAATATGTTCCTAAAATTTATGACATTTTTTCAATAAATGTAATTAGACAATTTGATTTAACGTATATCCAATGTAAAATTTGACTAATAGATATCAGAAACACAAGTATAAAAAAGAAAAAAACTTTATTACCTTTGAATAACGTATGTTCCAAAATGCCTTCAACACCACCTAATGCTTGGATCATATCTGTACGATAGTTGTTCAAATTCCACAATTTACCATCATGTCTAGAAGAAAAAAAGAACACAAACATGAAACTAATTTGACTAACTAACAATAAAATTAACAGGATACAGACCTTTGATGTGTCCACCAGAACGGATTTTGTTTCAGAATCTGAAAAAGATAAAAATAATCAGATGTGCTTTTAAAAGTGAGCAGATATGTTCACATACTTGATATTGTTTGAAATCAGTTCGTACACGCCATCCTTTATCATAAGCCAAAACGTGACGATCTTTTTGAAACAATGTATTTATTCGTGGTATACCACGATCCCATGAATCTTCAAGATCCTCCAATGTCAAACGTCTAAAATTAGACAGAGATAACTGTCAAAAGAAGAAAATATGATGTATTTACAATTCTCAGATTAACGAATTGATAGAACTCTTGTTTTATCTCATTGTTAGCTGCTTAGAATAAATGCTTAAGAATCCTATTTTGCATTTTGCTAAATTATTATTATTATTGTCCTATTTGTCTGCGAGACTTACTTGTTTTGTGTATTTGCTTCTTGTCTTTTCAATGCATATTCAGCCCATACACGTTGTGAATCGATAAATTCGGATTCCCACGGCATAACATATCGATAAAGATTTGGTATCAATTGATCTTCATCATGACTCATACCACTACGAAAATGTGTAATGCCAACATCGGTTTGTTTTGACCATCTTAAATCCGATTGTGGAATAAGAACATGGCCCATTGATAACATTCCAAGTCCACCTAATTCTTTTGGTGTATAAAAAACCACTGGTGGAAAACGACTGGGCATTTTTGAATTCAAACCAATTTTAATACGTGTTTGAATTTTATTTTCACATTTCACTAATAAATCCAATAGTTCTTGAGTGTTAACAACAGCTTCCCGAAAATATGTCATTAGACCAATAAGGGCCGTATTCCATTTATTAACAATTTTTGTAAACGTTGTGGAACCGGATGCCATTAAAATTTGTCTGACACGATTATGAAAACGTGACATTGATTCATCATCAACTCTCAAAAAACACTGTGCTGTACGTTCTTTTGTTGTTTCATTTTGTAAATTCCATACACCATCTTTATGTGCAAATTCTTCGTGTGTCATACGAACTTTTGGTAATATTCGACATTCAAAACCACACATATTAAATAATAAATTTGGATTATCTTTACTATATACACTAACGAAACTATTTTCCCATTGTATAGTGGTTATTGAACGTGGTAAACGATTTTTAATATCCCAAAATACTGCACGACCCAAATTAACATCATGTTTCATTAAACGCATACGTGCATCACGTGGCCAACATTTTTTATTATTATAGCCAACAATATTTTCATTATTTGGATCGGGATGTTCAGTTAAATAACGTTGAATTAAATCACGCGCTTCTTCAGCAGAAAATCTAAATGAAGAAAAACAATTGAAATAGTTTCGTTCAATTGTATAGAGCAAGAGTCTTCTTAATACAACAAAGAATATATAAATTTCATATCTCATTCACATAGGTTTAAAGATAAAGTGGTCAAATAAATTAATGTTTTTTACCTGAAAAATATATGTATTCTATCAATATAACGGCAAAATAATCGAATCGGATGTGATGTTTCAACAGCTACTTCCTGAAATGTTAAAAAGTCGTTTGGTGTTTGTGGTAAACCGGCCATATCTGATGCTCGTTGTAAGCCAAGTACAAGTAAATCTAATACAAGACCGTAATATTGTACAATAAATGATGCAAATTGTAAACCACGAATAATACCATATGAATTAACATGATTCATATCTTTATAATTTAAAACAATATTGTTTTTAGCTGTCATGTAATCAGCAATATTATGATCAACAATTAAACGCAATAAACGATTCAATAATGTTAAATCAATTTTTTCATATAATTTTTCAAAACGTGATTCCAATATTACGTCACATTCACCTTCGTTTGTATCCCAAATATCTTGCAGATTATTTACACCTAAAAAAATAAACACAGGAAAAAATAAAATAAAAAACCAAGACAATTATTAACTAACCTTGACACCATTTATAACAAAGTAATGGTGGTGGTTCACTATCTGCTGGTTTAACCCAAGCTGGAAATAATCGTCGTTTATCTGCTTCATACCATAAATATTGATCTAAATAGGCATCCGTTATTTTTTCTAACGGTTCAACATCATACACCGGTATCAAATGACTATATAAATCCATAAATTCAATTCCAACCTCTTTAAACGCACGTTGAGTTAATAAATGACGTTTTATTCGAGATAAAGCTTCATGTGGATTATCATATGCTTGTTCAATTAAACCTAATTCTTCACGTTGAGATTGATTTAAACGTGATTTAACACTATAGGCTTCTTTAAGACGTTCTAATGCTAATATTAACAATTTTGTATCGTGTTTATAAGCTAATGGTGGAAAAGGTATTGGAGAAAAGCGCCGACTTTCTAACCAATGTACAACAGTTGTATAGACGGCTACTGCTTCTTCAGCTGTGATATAAGGACCATCTTTCAGATAATTATGTTGACGTTCTTGTTCTGATTTCAAATATAAACGTGTTAAACGGCCAAGATTCTTCTTACATACGGTTTTATCTACTGTCGCACCACGACGAATACGCTCACGATTATAATGAGCTGTTGATGTCCACCAGTCAGCTTTTGCTTTAACATAACGTAATATCATATTTTCAATGGGAATTGGTAAACCCGGTACTTTCCATGGAATATTTGCTTTCCTAGACAAATAGAAATATAATTACTTAATAAAAAATGTATTTATATAGAAAAACTACTGTCAAACAAGGGATTAAACAAAGCCACGCCTTTTTTCAACTATTGAGGGCTACTAAATCTACTTTCTACCATTTCTTTCAAATTTCTACTAGTATATAGCATGAAAGACTTGTAAAATCAATCAAGACAGGCAGTAAAAGACAAAAGACAATAATATTCTTACCAACATCTCCAGGCTTCACTTAAATGTTGTAAAATTGTTCTCGCTTTGTTTTGTTTAATGCTTTCTGGCATCATATCTAATATATCATGCATAACAGCTGCACGTAATTCAAGATCATAATGTGATTCAACACGTTGTTTCGTCACTGTTTTGGCAATTCCCTTTGAATGTCGTCCCTCAAATTGTCTCGATAACAAATTACCTAACCATCTTTCTAATAAGGGTGTAACACCACGTAAGAAAAACAACCATATTCTCCAACCTGCTGCCCAAATACCACATCCTGGACCTTTTCCTACTGATCCCGTATTAAATCGATAATAAATCAAATGTTTTAAATCTTTACACATTCGAATTTGTCTCATCAATTTATATTTATAACGATACATGCCCGTTAATTGACCAACATGCGCAAATATATATTGTAAACCATCAGCCAACTGAAATGCATCAACATTACCCAAACGATATTGCACATGACTATCAACAATTAATTTCGTCAAACGTAATATTTCACGGCATAAGTGAAATGCATTACCAAAACGTGATTTTTTACGTTCTTTCGTTGTTAGAGTTTTGACCGGTTTCAAATTAAAATTATAATCCAAATGTAAATAATTTAAATTTTTACGATGTATCAATAAATTTAACATATTGTAACCTTGACGACACACTTGTAAACCAACTTCAACCCAATCTAATGTAGTTGATTGAAAAAATTTTGTCGATTTAAATGAACGAAATAAATAACGTTTTTTCTGTGGTTTTGGACGACGATGATGTAATGCATTTAAAACATAACATTTTAATAATTTTTGATATGATACACGAACCTTAACCGGATGTTCACTTGGACAATGTTCACGATACCATGATTTAACTAATGGAATATCTAATGCACGACGTGTACGACCAGAACGTAAATTAAATGGACGTGGTGCCCACAATAGGGCAATACCGTTTGCTGAATTATCCGTATATAATGGTGTGCCAAATAAAAGTGGTTCAAATTCAGCTGGTAATTCAAATTCAGCATTATCTTCTTCAAGTATAATTTGTGGATCAACAGATTTAACTGAATGACGATGAGCTATCGGATTTATTAACGGATCAAAATAAAATGCTGGTAAATCAGGATCTTCCGTTTTTATAAATACAACATTTGGTGTATGATACCATGCCAAATAAACTTTAAATGGATAACTATTATACAAATAGGGGAATGCAATACGATATTCTGTTCGAATTGGTTGACGAATAATTATTTTATTTATATCATTAAATTCATTCCAATCTTCATCACTAGAAAAAGCGTAAATAAATTTAATATTTTTTTGTAAAAGAACCTCAAGTTTATAATGCAATGTTCTATTCATTCACCTAACGGCGTGATTCACAGTGGCACAGCCAGGATTTTTTTAAGGGAGGAGCCCAACATTTTTTCAGGAAGGATTAGAGTAAAAGAAGACTAAACAAACACATGTCGCTGATAGCTGATATTTTATTCTATTCTTTCCAATACAAGTTAACTTTCTAAGGTAGGGATCTGTGCCCCCTAAGCCCTCCCTTGGCTATGCCACTGATGATTCATCCATAATATAACACAAGGATGTGCAGTCGTTCGATCGTAGATAGATCCCGAAGTAGGCGATCTTATGTCACATGTATAAGAAATCTTACTTTGGATTAATATCTTTGACAAGTGGTTCGAATTTCGGACCGCCCGGTATGGCAACATTCAATGCTTTGGCGGTAAAAAATGACTTTAAATCGAACAAATAAAAATAATTTTCATCAACCAGATCAGTTAATAGTTGATTACCCATTCGATATAGCGTTGATAATATGGGCAAACTCAACTGCCATCGACGATACGAAGAACCATTAACGAATCTAAATAAAAGTCAAAGAGACTATAATTCGATGTGTGCAAATAAGTATCGTGTACAATCTTTCAACGCAAAAGTCATTTAACAAGTAGAACATGGACGATTTCAACACTTACTTCGTTTCTGTCAATGGTTTATGTTCATAAAACCAATCAAAAATTGCTTTATCTTCTTCTGGATCCATTTGTAACTGGATAGCTTCTAATGGTTCAACGTCGAGAATATTGTCGGCATAATCCAATGGAGGCTATAAGAAAAAACGAAACACATTAATGAAACATTTTCATTAGATGTTGTTTACTCTTCATTTACCTCTTCGTCATCAAATGGTGGAAATCTCATTCGTTTAAAATGACGTCGATCACGTTTTTCTCTTCTCATCATAATCCACATGGTACCCCATTGTGCTATGTAAACGGGCTCAATAACCCATGGAATTTCATTCACAAACGTGATTGCACCTGTGATATGATAAATAACCTTAACATTACGTATTTGTTCCCATGGCATTGGCATATTTTCTAATAATTTGAGTACAGCGTGTGGCATGTATTTTAAAGCACCTACAAAAACAAAGTAAATTTTTGTTTATTTTAACAATAGATGCAAGTCAGTGGACATACCCAAATAAACACGTTTGTCATGTCGAAACTTTCTATTTGTCATATCACCGTGATCGCGTATAATTTTACGAATATGTTCAGCGGGCATATCTTCTTTTTGAATATCACTAAAATTAAATCGCCGTTTATCGGCATAACGCTTTGACTGTAGTTGTTGCCAGCGTCGAGCTTTTTCTTGTAAACGATCTTCGTTCATATACTCTGGTATCGTTGACGTTATTTGTGATTGTTGAAGTTGTCTTTGTTGTTGCTGAATTTGCTGAGCATGCATTTGCGCAGGAGGTGGTGGTGGCTGTTGTTGTTGAACATAGACTTGTTGAACATTAACAGGAAACGGTGATGGATTCATTATTGGCATCACTGGGACATTATTGATTATCGTTCCTGGTTGAATTGGAACTTGGTTAACAAGAATAAATTGAGGTTGTCCTGGATACAACGGATCCATAATGTTTGTTTATAGAATATAAAGTAGCAACAAAACTCTGAATCTAAATGCAAGATTATACCCAATATATTAGAGATAAAGGGAGCCTAAACATTTATTCAAACGATAGGAGTAGGAGAGTCAACAACAGGAAAGCAAAAGAGGATCTTCGATCGTGATACTGTACGCCTTAGCTATGAATCCTGAAATTTTCAAACGAACACTCACATTTAAATATTCTCAGGTCGAAAAATCTTACTGAAAGATCTTATAAGATTCTCATCTGAATTCGTAAGGTTCTTACGAGAGTTCGTAAGATTCTGTAAGAAACATAGAAACTGATTCTTGATGTAAAATTTCGTGACATCCTTGTATGATTTTCACAAGATGAGACAGTTTCTATGATCATATTGTAAGATTCCTAAGATGCATCAGATTTTTGTAAGATTTCATAAGGTGCATCAGATTTTCGTAAGATTTCATACGATTGTTCAACCTGGGTTGCTGGTTCGAAAGAAAAATACAGTCGAAATCTAATATAGCAAAGAAACAAACCGAACAATAAGTTCTCATTCACTAAAAATCTAACGCGCTCAGAAGCCTTATCCTGTTCGGCGAACTTGTTCCGAATTTCTGTACTCGTTCTCAGTATTGCGTAAGAATTACACTTTTCGCAGTTTTCTTTGATTTTAATACGGAAAAAAAGTAGATTGATTTCTGAAACTTATTTTTTACTCACGGTTGCGATCTTACAGAATCTGACAGAATATTCTCTTAAACAAACTATTATTGTTAATCTCAACGTAAATGAGTACTGAAGTGAAACGTTAGTGACTGTCCACTAACAATATGAATATATACTTAAAACAATCGTCGTGTATGATTCCTTCAAAAGAGGATAAAAAATTGCAAAATCTTAAGAAATGGAAAATGCTAAAAGAGATGTCTGTATCTATAGTTTATATATTATTTCATTTAACTTTTAAATATTCTTTGTTCCATTCTATCGACTATTTTGAAGCGTCCATTTTGATTAGGATTCGAGATAGAGGAACTAAGTATTCTTGATAAAAACTCTGCACTAGTGCAATTTTGGTTCTGAATGCAATCTGTAAAACTACCCAAGAAATTTTTTAAGAATACTATATAGTAACATTTAAGGTCTGAACCCTTATACAGTAGAATTCAAATAACTTCACAGTCGATGGTAGCGCCATTATCAATTATCGCTATTTCGTGTTAAAATAAGTGAAAGTTACACTCCACAATCTCAAAAAACATGTCAGAATGTTTTTTGAAGCTTGTTCGAAAGAGAAGTCTCATTGAGGGTTTTGTCTATTGAATCTTTTTGGCTAGAAATTGGCCAACAGTGTATTTCCTTTCTCCACGGATCGATGACTTTGTTGCTTCCTCTTGTGGCTTGTTTAGGTTCATATATGCAGTCTCTTGTTGATCTAATCACTATATTACGTTGTCTGGTCATAATATAATTTACCTGATAATTAATAACCTCTCACAATTCTATTAACCGCTCGAGTGAACATATTTTTTCATTTACGACAATGTATTCTGAGTATGACATTCGTGTTCTAAGACACTACTAAAGAGAAACGAACGTCATATTTTATGTATTATACTCAGTTTGATTAAACATGAACAATACAAAAACTCACGTGTACGAATATCATGGCGTCGAAGTTTTCTCGTTAAATGAAAATGGCGCAATTAGTACAAAATCAAAAACACCAGCATCATCGATTTTAACTATCAAAAAAGAAAATAATAATACACGTCTAATCAATGTTAAAGAAGGTAATTATTTTTTTTTAAGTTAAATTTTTTATAGGAAAATTTTTTCTTTTTAGGTCACACCCCAGTACTAACGCTTTCATTTGATGGTAGTGTCGAATGTGCTCGGGTTGGCACGAAAGGAATTATTTTGAGTGTTCCCAAACAACTGTCATATTTAATCAAATTTTCTAACGAAGATGGTATAAGAGATGACGAAAACATTGCGTAGTAGTACCTACATGTCTTATTTTTCTCTTTAGATTTGTCTGGATTTTCAAAGCATATTGGACTTAGCAAACGAGATACAGAGGACGAAGGATGTTTATTTGATGAGCGGACAGAGGAATCATCTGCAATGCAGTATTTTCAAGTAGACAATTGACAGCTATTTCGTTTAACAGCGATTTTACTAGATGGATTTTTTGCGTTTTCTAGTTTTATGGTTATTTATCTCAACAACAAAATATGATGCAGGATTATATTCGAACATCAACGTATCAGCGAGCAATACTAGATAATTCGATTGATTTTGCAGATAAAGTGAGTTGAATGGAAAAAAAGCATATTTCTTTTTTGTGCCTAAGATTATCAAATTATATTTGTAGGTTGTTCTCGATGTTGGTGCTGGTTCAGGTATCCTATCTTTTTTTGCGGCACAAAGTGGAGCGAAAAAAGTTTATGCAGTCGAAGCAAGTTCAATGGCTCAACACGCTAAAGTAAGTCTCTTGGTTTTAGTTCAAATGTACTAGTGTGTATGTATTTCCTTCTCATTTTAGTTGTTAGTTGATAATAATCATTTATCGAATTGTATTAGTGTTATTCCAGGGAAAATTGAAGAAATTCAATTACCAGAACAAGTTGATATTATTATATCTGAGCCAATGGGCTATATGTTATTCAATGAGCGTATGCTTGAGACTTATTTACATGCCAAAAAATGGTTAAAACCTAATGGAAAAATGTTTCCGACATTGGGTGATTTACATGTTACACCATTTACAGATGAAGCACTTTATATGGAACAAGTTGCAAAAGCAAATTTTTGGTATCAACAATCTTTCTATGGCGTCGATTTAACAACACTGCGTGAAGCAGCATTAGACGAATATTTTAAACAGCCAATTGTCGATAATTTTGATGTTAGAATATGTTTATCGAGACCAATTAAACATACCGTTAATTTTTTAACAGCAAGCGAAGAAGATTTATATAAAATTAAAATTCCATTAACATTTCAAATGACAACAACAGCTGTTGTACATGGTCTTGCATTCTGGTTTGATGTTGCATTTGACGGAACAAGGTTTGTTCGCCTACACTTTATCGAATAAATATTTTTTAATACTGTCTAATCTAGTTCACAAGTTTGGTTATCAACAGCACCTACACAACCACTAACCCACTGGTATCAAGTACGATGTTTGTTTATGAAACCACTGACGGTTAATCAGGGTCAAGTAATTAAAGGTCATGCTACATTACATTCAAATCGAAAGTATGTATCGCAGGTTCTTTTTCGAACAACTACTTTCTTACTACAGTTTTTTTTACATTTTAGACAAAGTTATGATGTTGAAATATTTCTACAAGTAGAGGGTACAACGCAATCAGCAGAAAATACGCTTGATCTCAAAAATCCATATTTCAGGTAAATATTTTAAAAGTAGCTAATAGTATGTCGGGCGTATAGTTTTAGAATGGTTTGGGGAGAGTACAGAAACACTATTTTGCCTAATGTTCTAAATGAAATCTTTTTTACTCAATATTAGACAAAATATATATTTTTGTTAGATAAGTGCTGGGAGAAACAGAACGCAAAAAAATTACTACTGAGAACATCGAGTCAGTTGCACAACTTCAATCGTTGTATAGTATATAGATACAGAACAATAAATTTAGTATTGCAGTTAACTGCAAAGCTAAGTTTACATGTTCGAATTTCTATTTTCGTACAAAATTTATTTAATTTATTTAATTTAATTTATTTTCGTGCTGAGAGATGAATTCTCTGCATTTCTTCCGACTTTTCGCCCAATTCTCTGGCTGCTTGACTTCGATAGATTAAGATAGAAATGTTACTGGAAATTTTATTTAGTTTAATTATATTGGTTTATTGTTTCAGATATCCAAATCAACCGTTGCAAGTACCACCTGTAAGTGTTTTTCCTCTATTGTGCGTTATCCGTGTTGCAGAATAGTGATACCATAACAAGGCTGAATTCTAAAACTAGAAAAGTTTATATGAGCGTGTAGAGCAAACATTTCTTGGTAATCAGAGCTGGACGAGTATGTAATCGTATTCGTCTAGCTCTGTTTATAACTCTGATCCAAATTGTGATTTTAGTTATAAGCAAAATAACTGACCACAAGTATATTCCTTGGATTTATGTTATGGATACTGTCTCATCTATTTTTGATTCTCTGTTGATTAGCGATACAAACAGTATAACACATGCGTCTATGTATGTGAAATATATGTCGAATACAACATTACACATATTCTGATCATAAAGTTTTACTGGAAAGAAATGAGAGTGGAAAGAGAGTTATAGACGTTGCATTATGTTAACATAATTAAATGAATAAATGTTAATGAATTCTTTTTTGATCCATTGTTTAGGGTCAATATCATGAAAGTCCAACAGAACAATATTGGAATGCATTGCCTGTCGATCAAGCAATGAATTCCTCAAATATGCATCCCAATGCTAATCCATATAGTCAAAATTGTAACATCAATAATAATTTAAATATGTCGGGACAAGATATCGAATATGATGGTTGGTGATAATCAATTGATATTGCATTTCACCGTTTTTTTTTAAATTTCTCTTTGCTTACGCTTATAAATGAGAAATCGTATAAACATTTAAATAATTGTGTTTAAATACTTCCGTATATATTCTTTCACAAACAATAAAACATATCATCTACGGTTTTATCTTGACCTCTAGGAGTGTTTTTTTTATAGGGAAGGTATAATGTTTTAGTCTTAATAAAAGTAATGTATAAGACATATTGAAAAGCTAGTGAATTTCTATTTCTTTTGCTTCGTGGTTTGAGGTGACCAATTTAAACATAAATAATAACAAGATGAAGACCACCTTTTTTATTTTGAAAATACATATATTGTTTTGAATAAAGACGAAATATCTCAAGAAAATATGTGTATTTTCAAAATAAAAAAGGTGATCTACATCTTACAATCTATATTTCTATTTTTTTGCACACTGGCATTTATAAATGACATTTCTATTGTCGGTTCTCGATCAACAACTTACAGATCTAATGCTCTTTGTACGTTGCTCAATTTTTTTTTAGGCAGGTTTTTACATGATGTGTATTCCATCTGTGAGTGTCAGTTAGATTATCGTTATAACTATTCGAGTTTTGTAACTATTGTTTTTAAAACTTGACGCCAAATTCCTGTTTTTCGACTCGCTTATAATAGAAAGGAAGAAAAAGCATACCCGTCTTATGGCTACCGATGTAGTGTATCGACAGTGTTAGTTTCATAGCCCAATATCTATCCTACAGTTGTAGAGAAAATAAGCGTTTCAGATGAAAGAGCAATAAAGTGAGAAACGTTTGTCAGCGCTGGTCTTTCGGAGCAAAAATATGAAAACTTCTTCACTACTAATAATGTCACCACTATTCTAAGAGTTGCCATACTGTAAGAGATATATCTGGCTGCTGCTTAAACTGTAAGAATATATATTTTAACATTTTAAGAGCTTGAGTCTGCCAGTGGAGATGGGAGGGAGATACAACAGTGTTGGAAAACCTTCATTTCCACGCCATTTGCCATCTTTAAGTCTCAAACTTCATCCTTTGACGATTTTGGCGAAAATTTTCACAAAGGATAAAGTAAAGCTCAAAGTAGAGACATCATGTAAAAACCGATCGATCTCTTCTATCGAGAAAAATTAAACATTAAATCTTTTTGTTGTAGTCAGCAATGGTAGAAGTAGATAAGTAACTTTTTTGTGCGCAAACAACATCCCTTTTCTTCTGTTAATCTTATAATTCACATTTGTTCTATTATTTAGCCATGTCAAATATATCCTCACAATCTTCTGGTTATCATCATCAACAACAACGTTACATTTACGATGCAAATGGTATACCTGTAACATCAGTGCCACCCTACTGTCATAGCAATAACACAAATAATAATAACAATTCGAATAATGTAAGATAAATATTGACCTGTTTTGATTTTACCACATATTTTGAATTTCTCTCATCTCTTTTTCTAGTCATCACGTGAGTATTCAATGACCAATGGACAAGGATTTAATTTATTTGGCACAAATTATACTCAACAACAGCCATCTTCATCTACTTCTAGAACATGATATTAACATCTATCAAAAATGTGTTATGAAATTTTTTTTTGCCTCTATTTGTTTCGACTTTTGTTTTAACGAATAGAAAAACGAATATTTTTCTTTTAAGTTCGTCGATGTTTATTTTTGATGTTGCACATGTGTCTATCGTGTTGTTTTTATGTTCATTTTTCTTTTTTTTTGTGAAAATTATCGTTATTCATCTATGGTGTTATTATTCTTATTGTGGATGTTGTTGTTCTGTTTGTTTTTTGTAAAAGAAAAAAAAACATATACATATATGATTATAACAGAGGATTTGTTATGGGCATTTCACATATCTCAGCATTTTTAGTAAGTTTTTTCCTAGTATACGAAGCTAGTGTTGAACAGTACTTATGAGATAAGACCAGATGTTGATAATAGTTTTATGGCTATTCTATTAGGTAAATTTGTACTGTTATATTACTACTGTATAACAAAATATGAGTCGAACGAGACTGTTACGTTTAGTGGCTCGAGAGTGGTATGGGATTTCTTTTTAGTTTGTTTTTTAATCCTATAATCATATTCTGAAGCTTTCAGGTTATTTATAACGTTACTTGAGTGAATAATGATTGTTGTAATTAATTATTGTTTTCTGAGAGGAAGACAACCAGATAGTCCTAACTTTCGTCAAATTCAGTTTTTATCGGTTGTCTGAAGTTTTATTGAAAAGCAGACATTGTCATTAGATCCGGCATGATCGATTAGGTATGTTTCATGCAATTTTCAGGTTATCATGAGTCATTGATATCAGCTCTAGGGTGCTAACCACGTCGAATCACTAAAAATAAAGATCTCGCTTAGCTTTCATTTTTGAGAGCACACTTTTTACCTATCAGTTTATGATAAAAGGTCGTTTTATTGCTACTTTGATTATTGAAGAACCAAACTGATTCTTTGAAGATCGTCTTATAAGTCAAAAAAAGATGCGCGTCGATCTCCTTTGTTGACTGTCAAAAAACGTTCTACTTCTTTTTATTCGCAAAATTATTCAAAAAATGACCGAGCCTACTATTTCATTATGCAAACAGTACATCCAATATGCACTTACCCTATTTAAATCCAGTATCTACAGTAGTACTGTAGCATTTGAGTGCTTCTGGCTTGACTTATATAATTTATTTAATTTTCACAGGGAGAGAGGGATGGACCACCAGTAGAGATACAGAATACATAATAATTAAAAACGTCACAAAAAATGTACGTTCAAGTTCATCCTCGTTCCACTTGAGTTGAATTTGAACGATAATATAGAAGAGGAGATTATGCTTATATAACATTATTTTTTATCATAATTATGTATCTGTTTCTTTGTTCGATACATACTATGTGAATTGAAGTACAGAGAAAATAAGTCAAAGGCTAGAATGACTAAGAAACTTTGGTTTTATTCAACTTTTCGAAAATTCAACATGATATTACTAGATTTTTTATTGTTACGTGCGCAAAGTAACATTTAATTAAAAATACGTTTTTTCCTCATTGTTTTCAGATAGAATTTAGAGTTCCATGACCTTTTTGTTTTAAATCTCATTCGTTTTTTATATGTGTGTTTCAAAAAACAGACTTTTCAGTGTGAATTCGCTGTGTATGAGAAAACTGCCACTCTACAAACTGCAATAGTATATTCTTTATATGAAAAACACTTGTTTATAGTAAATTTTTGCCATGCAAATGGGTCGTTTATACATAAATATTGCTGATACCTGATTATGAAAGACTTTTATTTTATCTTGAGTTGTTGTAGATCGTAATATCTATCGAAATGTTACAATCTGAAAATATGACATGGAATATTGATCGTAAAATAGATAATCACGACATAGTTCGTCCTCAATTGAATAAAGTCTATAACTCATTACCAAATCCGTTATCATCTCAGTCACCAATAAATAATTATTTGTACGATTCAAAACCAATAGGAAAGCCCCTTTGTTTACGTTTAAATCATGATATATCATTATCTCCACAGCTCATATTAGAAGATAAAGTATTTCGTTCAGCTATTCGATTACAACATGGAACAACATCTCGATCTCAAATATTATTTGTTGGAACATTAATTGTTGACGATGAAACAAATCGTTTAACATTTGTTATTGATCGTTTACAATTAGATGATACATCATCAAAATTAACATCAAATTTATTATATAAACAATTACCAGGTGAATTTTTTATTCCAGTTCGATTTGATACTACATTAAATCATGATGTTATATGTTCGATTATGAATGATGGAATTAACGTACGTTTATAAATTTTTGAACATACGACTCCTATAATAGATAATAGCGAAAAATTTGTGAACAAATATTGTACAGCATTTGTTATTTTACTTATTCTTTTCACAATCTATTGTAGGTAATCTTTGTATGTATTTATTTTTAGGTGATTGATACTTATTGTCAATCAACATCAAAATTAGAATTACACAATTTCTTTTTATTATATGGTCATATGACATCACGTTTAACACCATCGATAAATGCTAATTTAACATTTGATTTATTGACAATAAAAAATGAATTTAAATTAAATCCCATTAATTCAGTAACAATTTTACCAACAGCTCTATTGAAAAATATTACTACAGGATTATACATGAATCAACAACATTTTGGCTATTGTGGCATTGATCGTACATCAAAAAATAAACTATTACTTATACTAGAAAATGATCCACAAGCATGTGCATTACCATTAGTTGGAATGTAAGTTAGTTTAAGCTATATTTATTGTGACTGAGGAAAAAGTACAGAACAATAAAGAACGAGACAAAAGCCCATGGTATCATTTTTGACTTTACACTCTAAGTTCTTTCTAAATTTAATTTAGTCATTATTATTAATCATTTTTATCCATTTTAGTTGGGTATCCGGTGTGATTAATGTTCAAAGTCCATTTGTCTGGGCTGTTTGCATTCGTTATTGTATGAATTTATCACTGAAACACCGAATACGAAGTCTCGAACATCAGCCATTTATTTTGTTATTCTATTCGTCGTTAGCACGTGGAAAATGTGAATATTATGAAGTAACAACAACAAATCAACATATCGATTACCATTTATGGACAACAACGAAAAAAATCATTATGCCGACAACATCAACAAACGACAATGCAACAAATTTGCCGTATGATTTTGACTTTAAACATGTGTATGATGGACCAAAAATGCATGCCTTACTTGATGCTTGTGGTATTAATAGTAAACAGAGTGAATGTCAACAACCATATCTTGTAAAATCACATTCAACACCAACACCGATCAAAACACCACAACAACAATTTTCGTCTAACGCTTCGATTTTGTCGGATGATGAAGACGATAATCCTAATAATGAAGAGCAAGAACATTTGAGTATTATGACATATTCACCGAATAATACAAACGGAAGTTTATACGGTGTGCCTCGACAACCTCCAAAACAAACAAATTCGCCAGTTTGGTCAGATGTTACATTAAAATCGTCAACCCAGAAACATTGGCCAGTAAAAACTTTAAAAAATTCATCACCTCCTACTACACCAATTTTACCTACATCACCAGTACAACAACCGGACACACGAATAACTGTTGAACTTGATTCACTATTATCGACAGTACCACCAACTATACCTGATTCTCCATTAGTGGCACAGTTTAAAGAAGAAATTTTAGAAAAAATGAATACGTATGATGCTCATATACAATCATTAAATACGTTGGTATCACAATTATTAGCCCAAAAATCATTGATAATACCGTCTTTACCAACGACACCAAATTCTCAAGACAAAAAAGTTGATGTCGGTGTTCAAAGCGATTCACTCTCTCCTATACCTAATGAGGACGGTACGAACAGTTATAGTAATACACTAAATAATGACATTCCTATCAAAAGACAAACGGCAGACTTTAATAATACAACTCCACGAATGTTAAACAATGTACAGCGATCATCATCATACGAACAAAGACAACAACAGCAAGCTCAAGTTCAATCAGTTGTAAGTCAATTGAAAAAATACTTCGTGTTTTTCAGTTTCATTCATAAATAATCCTAGAATCAAAATGCATTCGGAAAAAAAACTCTGGCTATAGTTCTCACAAATTTTGATGAATAAAACAGATAAATGTAATCTATACTATACTGTTCGCTACAAGGGTCAGCAGTCCGTTTTTTCTCAAAAGTCAGGAATATATCATTTATTGAAATTATTTTTGGTTATTTTTTTGAATAAAACCCGATGAAGACTGATTTACAAACAAAATCGTTCTTTTTCTCTCAAGATCCGAACAGATAATGACAACGTTTCTTTCTAATTGAGACATTTGTCGCACTTGATGGGATGCTAAATTGAGAGTCGGGTGATAGATTATTATATTTTTGTTTTAGTCAAAGTGTATTAATAATTCTCCAAGTTTATCAAAACACAATCAACCACCAGTTGTTGATTATTCATTATTATATAAATCGACTGATTTTAGCCATTATCATCAACAATCAAATAATTTAATAACACCATTACGTCGCTCATTTGATTCAATCAATCAATTTTCATCACACACATCCAATAGTGACCAACAACTCAAACAATTATCTTCCGTGAGTACCAATACTAATAATAACAATATCAATGAAGAATATCATCAGCATGAAAATAATAATGACGATGAACAATCTGAAATACTTACAGAAATAAATCCTGAAAATATTCTAAAACCATTTTTTCAATATATGGCACAACAACGACAAATTGTTGAATTCAACAATAATAATAGTTCAACATCAAAATTGTTAGATACAACATTAAAAACAATTGAAAAAGAAAGTACTAAACAAGCAGAAAAAATATCTCAATTAGCAAATGTCATTCAAAATAATAATAATACGGCTGCTCTTGTTATTTCATCGCCAACAATACGACGACGTTTGAATAGTGGTAGTAATATAAATGTAACATCAACAACTGGTATCAGTTTTACAGTCGATCATCAAGCTCGTTTACAAATGCAAATAATTAATCAACAAAGTACAACATTGTATCAACAACAACAACAACAACAACAGCAACAGCAGCCTGTACAATTACAAACACCACCAAAAGAGAATGATTTAAGTTTCGAAGTTCGATCAATAGCAATGAAATATTTAGAAGATGATCAATTAGTTCAATATTCAAATCAATGTCAAATTCAACCACAACAACAATCATATGATAAAGGTTTATCGTTTGCTACACAAAAGTATTTGGAAAAATATGGTCTATTAAATCAACATCAATATTTAAGTGAATTATCAGACAGTAGTAGTTTGAATAAAACACCATTAACCGTTGATTCAATATCTGATGATGATGATGATTATATCGAGAACATCAGTAATTATCGTAATACTTCGAGTGTGAATAACGTACAAAAATTTTCAAAAATAATTCAACGAATTCCGTCCACCAGTTCAGATAGAAATAAAATACTTGATCTTACTCAAATAAGAAAATTACCAAAACTTCTTTGAATAGAGATAAAAGAGAACTAGCAAATAAGAAGATATCTCTTTCCACATAATATAGCTATTCCATGTGCGAAGATGTTTTTGTCTCAACGTGTCGATCGAAAAGAAAGATATACATATGTGAAAAGAGATATCCTCTTATTTACTAGACCTCTAATGAGAATATGATGATAGAGTATAACTTTTTTTTTAATATAGTTTTTTCTTCTGTGGTCTAAGGAATCTTTCAGTGAGTCTCTGAGAGACCAACACATTTCTTTTTTAAACAGATATAATATCTTTGGTGTTAAACACTTTTCTAATTATTCTAAATGACAATTCTATGAAACAAGATAGATTTGAATTGAACGGGTAAAAAAATAGATCAGTTGAAGGCAGAAAATATTTTGACAAAACTTTTTTATCCTATTTTTTATTTAATGCTTTTTGCTATTTCTCTCACATTCCTTTCGTTTTTAAAATAGCCAATATTGGTTATTAGTATTTTAAATCTCAGTTATATTTTATATAAATCTAGTATATGTGTGTACTCATTTCTTAAAAGAATATCATAATTCTTCTCACTGTCATTTTCTTGTTGAATAGAAGAGAGTGTATTTTTATTTACATGTGTGCCATTTTTTATTAGATTATTTAATGAAGAATTATATTCACACCTAAATCTTATCTTTAGTTCGGATGTGTACAGGATTGTCTATTTCTCTAGCAAATGTCTGTTTTGCGCAGGTGTATTAAAATTGAATATATCAACTTAGAGTTTATGAATACTAAAGGATCACCTCTTTTTTCAGTTCTACTTATATGTACTACTTATATTTGGTATGCAGAGTTATTATATCGAATTTAGTATTGTTCTGCAGGACAATACTAAATAGACAGTGCCATGGCCAAGGGGAAAACGACCTCCTAAAAGGGTGCACACACTTATCAGTGACAGTCATTTTAAGTGTCACTTAGGCACTTTAAGTGTCACGTTTATTTGCCTGTTTTGAACTAGATTTGAGCAGTAGTGGTTGCTAATTTTTCCTCGTTATGAGTAAGAAAAAGTAACAGATTTTATTTCGCTTTTTGCCCAAAAGTTACATGTTGTTTTATAAAAAGAAGTCTAGAGGTGCGTTACAGACTTGGCCTTCCACATATAAGATGCGATAGTCATCCTCTTATCATTCTCTTGGTCATACATTCTTTCTTCATCACACCGCTTCATCGTACAATTTTATTGCATCACTTCACGTAGTTTTACATTCCTGTCTCTATGATTGTTCCATAAATACAGCGAGAAAGGATGATTATGAGGATTATTATTGGAACGTTTTTGGTTTTCGTAATAAATTAAAGATGAAGAGTCAAGTTAGAGCCTCATAATCGGAGATCTCTAATAAGGTGTATGAGATCTTTTTTCTCGTGCACATTTTAATGCACATGTGTGTGTTAGGGTTATTAGATCGGAAGCTAAGGCCTCACTAATAGTCTTCTTTGATAATTGCCTTGTACAACTTTAAACGTTCGATTTTATTTCAGATATTTTATTCTTGTCAAGTAAAATCATCAGAATTATGTATAAAAAGAAAAGAGAGAAAACAGACGAAAGAATAAGATGGAGACGTTACTATGAGTGAGTAGCATCCATAACCGAACGAACGATCAGTAATATAGAAAGAGAAGGACTGTGAAAAACCGTCTATACATAGTAAAATAACAACAATAAAAAGAAAAGAAAAATAACTATTGTCTTGTCATTAAAGCGGCTGATCTATATTGAAAGAAATAGTTACATAACTAAAGAAGAACTTCTCCCGTTCATGGAAAATAATTTTCATTCATCCTCACATACTGACAGTCCGATGTTATTTGCTGGATCGGGCAGTATTGCCTGTACAGGCAACTTGTCCGTTCGGGGAGAATCTCATCTCGAGAATCATCAGTCGTCTAATGGGCGGGAAATGTTCATTCTACTCCTCGTGCACCGATTATTCACCGTATGTTAAAGTTATGTGTTCAACTTTCTTTCTCTTTTATGACAGACGAATAGCAAATATAGCTCAATTTTGCGCTATTTATCTTGCCCGATCAAGCAATCTTTTGTCCTTGCTTGATTGGGAAATATTGCTCGAACGGGTAAGTTTGCCAGATCAGGCAAGGTAATCCTGAGGCAGATATAGTTGGTCAGTTTTCTGACCGTACAAGAAAGCACCATATCACCCAAGGAAAACTCTATTTGATGCAACTTTGGCCGATTTATCATGTGGAACGAGTGTCTACATGCGCTATAGCTTTGATTTATGCGCTAATTCATTGAAAGAAAAAGGTGTGGAAACCTTACCAAAACGGGTAAGCTACTCCTTGCCTGATCAGACCATATTGCCTGTTTGGATAATACATCTTGCCGAAACGGGCCAGAAAGCATGACAACGAACTGACTGAGACTTCAGCGAAAACTTAGTTTGTATTTTCTACTAAGCTGTGCAGTGCTCATCCATTTAAAATCATTAAAAAAATATTAGCAAAGGTCGACTGTGCCATATTTCTTTGTATTAACCCTTTCGGGACCGGTGACGCTTTAAAGCGTCATTGAAATTTCGCGCGATCTGGCTTGATGAATCTGGAAAAATAAATCAGTTTTTGAAAAGTTGAAAAATTTGCAATTTTTGCTCAAAATAAGCCGATCCTGAAAGGATTAAAAATAGTTAAAAAAGCATGTATGTTTAGTTTTTTGTAAATACTGCTTACAGGTTTTTCGGTGACAATTTCAGTTTTTGTTGGTATTTGTAGATGCTTTCTAACTTTGTTCATTAAAATGATAAAAAAAGCAGAATCGTATGATGCGGAACAGTCGCAGTCCATACATTTTATATTTCGAAACATATAGGGCTGAATTCTTGATTTTCCAGAAAGATACGGAATTTGAAATGACACTTAATCACTTAAGTGTCAATTTAAAGTGACACTTAACTGGAAGGTGCACACACTTAAAGTGAGGTTTTTCCCCCTTGGCCATGGCACTATCTATAATGAGAATGCAAATTTGAGATCAATCTTTATTCATTTATAAGGACGCAATAAAAATAATAGGACAAGAAAGCGACTTTAATTAAATTTTATAAGATTTTCCATCTTGCAGTTAGACGTGATCCGATGCCGTTTAGTAGTGGACGAGTTAAAGAATAGCAATTTTAATGATGTTCAATATTTAATTTTACAGTTTTTACTCTTAACACAAAAATAGTGGGGTCACCCAGAATACTCATGTTTCTTCAATTATTCATTTAAATAGTCAATTGGAATTTGGCCACTACGTTTTTTACTCTAATTTTTTCATTCAGAATTGAGAATTTAACAGGCGCTGTATAAGATCTACGATTTTGTTTACTATGCCATTGTAACAGTATTAAACCTCTGCTATTTGAAGTATAGTGTTGCAAATGCTATTTACACAAACTGTTAGCATTTGTTTAAAATATTGGTAAATTTTATAATAGATACCGCCAATTTATACTTCAAAATAATTTGTTTCAATTGTGAAGCGAATGTTATGAAAAAGGAACAAATGGATACCAGATAAGAGTTAAAAGCACGATATAAAACTGTCTACTGATCAGAATGTAAATTAAATTGATATGTCAACAATATGTAGCGTTATATAACATAACCGTAGCATCATGATTAAGATCCATTTTCTTTTCTATATTTATTAATTAGATTTAGAGAGTAGTCTCAATTTGGAAAAGGAAATTTGTTCGTCTCACACACTTTGTACACTGTTTGTAATTTCGTATCACTCCGTAATTGGGAATGGTTGCTTACTGTCGAGAGAAAAATAGATTGAGGTATTTCTCGAAACCGTTGCTGAAAACAAACGCAAATGATCTGAAAGCGATATTACTTAATCGGATAAGACCATAAAAATGAAAAGTAGCGAGCGCTATCTTGAAACACAATATCTCAATCTAATTTTGTTTATAATTCTACATTTTTCTCGTATCAAAACTGAAATTGACGAATAAAAACGAAACCTAAAAATGGGTTTGTACTAACTATATCCAGTTGATTGAAACAAAGAAAAATTATTTAAATGAAAGTTTCAATTCTGAAGTTTTATCAAGTCATATTACGATCATTAACTTACCGTTATTTGTGTTAGATGATGTTTGTAACGTAAGAGATGATGATGAGTATACACCTAAAACATGATTGTTCTGTGGTATTTTTTGTAAATTACAAATAGTGTACAAAGTGTGTGAAAAGAACAAATTCTCTATTCCAAATTGAGATCACTTTCTAAATCTAATTAATAAACATAGAAAAAAAACAACTGTACCTAATAAAGTCGTTTGATTGCGTTAACTATTTTAAAAGAGTTCAATAGAAAAATTGCGTGTTTGTGAATGTTTGTGATCGGTACCTAATTCCAAAAACTAGACCTCTATTGATTGTTGATGATGTATATTGTTAAAATTATTATTGTTTAGGAAGTTGAAATTTAATCGGGAAATTTATTGAACTATTTTTTATTTAGTCATCTTTATGAACTAAATGTTTCAACATGTTCACATATCTTTATTAGTAGTTAAAAAGATTAATGATTCCACATCAGAGATGGGCAACTTCAGCTAGGTACAATTCCAACTCAACCCCAACTCTAATTCCACCAAGAAACCTAAACTCCAACTTCAACTTCGAGGGTCTCAACTTCAACTTCATTTCGATTCTGAGTTGAAATCTATTGGTTCTTTTACCTCCCTGTTTTTCTGATTCGTTCGTATAACAACGGTTATATTTTCTTTTATAATAGTATGCACACAAAAAAATCATTATAATAAATCAAAATTACATTTCAACAATTGAAATGTTAATTTTTCTTTTCCTTCTGTGTGATACATGTGGTGTATCATATGTTATTATAGGCTGAGCACATGTTTTATATCTCTCGCGACAAAAATAGATAAAAATCAAACAAACAAATCAACTCAACTCCGGTCGTTTAAAAAACAAACTGCAACTCCCTCCACCGGAGTTAAGTTGTCCAGCTCTGTCCCATATTAACAGTGTGAAAAATGGAATCGATCTATTTATCATGAAAGAAGAAAATTTGTACATAAGGATAAGACCTTATGCATTGTCGACAAAAGGCATACATGATCAACAGTATAGAGACCTACACGAGTGAAGAAAACGTAGCCAACTGTATACAATTGTAGATAAATGTGGCCATTTTACGTTTGAAAGTTATGATCTGGCCCAGAGCTGTGCGGGACACTAATGAAAAACTATTTTAATGAGACAGGCAGAAGACGTTTGTGTCTCATGGGAACTCAACAGAACGGAACGCCGAACAGCCTCGTCCTGCTCGGTCCTGATCTAGACTCGTTCATATTAGCTGAAAGGAGATGCAAGACACTTCAGAATTTTAAAATATACTCAATTTTAGCTGCTTCTCACGCTGATAAATGTAGAAGTACGGTAAACATAAAGAAAATGCCCTTGTAGATTTTTCTAAAACTTTAGAAATACAAACGAATTGTTTTCGCATTTTGAATCACACAATCATGTAAAGTACTAAGATAGAGTATATTTAAAGGATCCTGCCGGATTTAAAAATTTGAAAGTATCAAAAAGCTGAATAGCATGTTCGATAGAGAATTTTATTGCGCATCTAACCATATTTGATTTTTGGTTTGAAACTATGATCGTTCCTCAAAAAATA
>CAJNOQ010001121.1:0-35598 GCA_905250885.1 Didymodactylos carnosus | reverse complement strand
CACTTTCTTCTTCTTCATCTCTGTATTTATACTTATTGAACAAAAAATACACAATTAAACAGACAAAGAGACCCTAATCGGCACTCCCCACGAAAGTCTCCCTAAAATCCCCGAAGACTCCGTAACGCGAATTCCCAGGGATTTTTATAGAAGTCCCCTAAAATTCCCGGGGACAGGCCGTAGATCTGTTGGGCCATCATTTTTAATTCCATATAACTAATTATTAATTAAGTGCCAGGTACCATTACTGGTAACAGTGAAGCACATATCAGCCATCGAAGGTTGACACATTAATGTTGACTTACTAGAAGAAAATTCGTAAAATTTTGTCATAGAACTATATTATATTTATATATTGTCTATCTGCAAAACAAACGGTGAATGGGGAGTTGGCAGGGACTCCTCGGAGATTTCACATGTTGGGGATCCCCTAGGGCCTCGCTAGGGAGTCTTCGGGAATTATACCTTTTTCGGGGAATCCCCGGGGACTTTGAGGGGGAGGGTTGAATAGGGGAGTCAACAAAATACACAGTAACAAACATGTGATAAAAAAACAAAAATCTAGCGTCTGAAAGAAATCAGAACATTATCAAATCCAAAGAATTTTACAGAATTTAATCCTGGTTTTGAACAACAATTTTTCCCTTCTTCTCTTGCTTAATTTTTCCTCTTCGCCTCGTAGAGCGTCTTTTAGAATATAACCTAATTAAGAAACTTGTAAACGACGAAATAATAGAAACGTGTTTAATCGACGGTTGAAACGCGTTTCATATGTTGTTTAAACGGCTAAAAAACACATTTCAACTAGTGGCGTAGGCTTACTTTTCCGTTAAAAATGTCGGAGGGCATTGCTTGTGTTTGGACAGGTTGTTTTCTTCTCCAATGAAGACGATGTTTGATCACGTGCTTTGCAAATTGCAAGCACAAATTGCAGAGGGAGGAAGGATGTAAAAGTCACGTGGTAAAAAAATTCGTCGATGAGTATCGCAGTATAATGTAGAATGAAGTGGGGTAAATTTGCACGAACTTCTACCACCTTCTAGTGTTTTAATCATAAATTTTTCTGCGATTTTTTTGCAGACATACAAATTAAACTTTCCTCTATTGATCCATATAAATATCTTTTCAAAATCCTCAAAAATGGGCCAGCTCCAAGACGTTCACCCCGCGCATTTTATCAACCTGCCGCACAGTAGGCATTTTTCTATCGACCTGGTGGACATGCGGTTTTTTTAATTCAAAACGAGACTATTTTTGGTCAGTATTACTTTATTACATTTTAAATGTGATTATAAATTTAAAAAGTTCGGAAAAAAAGGAAAAATCCCTTGCCCTAATTTTGAGTTTTATGCGCTGATTCCAAAAATCACATTATTTTTTATACAAATGTACCTGGACTAAGTAAAACGCATTTTACTTAACAAACCAGGGTTTTTTGGGAACCTATAACAAAGCTCTGGAAAAAACTGCATAAAGCTGCATAGATACAGGGCATTTTGGTATAATTTGTAGTCAAATTCGACCTTGGATGTCCGCGGATGCCTTATTACATTCTAGGTCCTCGTTTGGGAACACGATCGGTTTTGAAAACAATGCGTTTTTCAGAGCTGCAAAATCTTCCTATTTACTCCGACGGTGGTGGGGCGAAAACGTATTGATTCGGAGAAATTTTTTGAAAAACTGGAATTTCTTTTTGCAAAAAGAAATTCTGTTTTATCGTAGATTATGTCGGGGAATTTATTGAAAAACTTTGTCCGTCGAGGGAAATTTGACAATCTCGCGGATAGATTCTGCACCTCTGGTGTTCTCTCCTTGTTTGAGAATACGATCGTTTTTGAAAACAATGTGTTTTCTCCTCGATCGAGGAATCTAAGGAAGAACTTAGTCATGAGTGAATAGTTAAGAATTTCTAGATTAAGAATGGGTAGTTTTTATAAATTCAAACTGACTTAGTTCAATATAAAAAATGATTGCAAATAATATATAGGCAATTATTTGCAGGAAATTATTTTATTGACAACGGGCACTTGAAACAAAAGTTTTAACGTCCTTAAATAGCCCGTAAAGTGAAATATATTTCACACTATTTGAATTTGGGAAGAAAGCATTTTCAATTTCTCAGTCCAGGTATAAAAAATAATGTGATTTTTGGAATCAGCGCATAAAACTCAAAATTAGGGCAAGGGATAGGCTTATTTCGAAAAACAAACAAAAACGCTGTAGTTTTTGAACACATTGTTTTCAAAAATTAGCGTATTCTCAAACAAGGAGAGAACACCAGAGGTGCAGAATCTATCCGCGAGATTGTCAAATTTCCTTCGACGGACAAAGTTTTTCAATAAATTCCCCGACATAATCTACGATAAAACAGAATTTCTTTTTGCAAAAAAAATATTTGCAAAAAGAAATTCCAATTTCCACATTCTCATGTTCCCCGCTTCTGTATGGTCTGAGAAGCAGATAGCTGACTACTGATGAACTAAGTAATTTTGTTTTACAACCGCTTCCTAATTACAGAAAAGTCCAAGTATTGCAAATTAGTGACTAATCGCCAATGTGTTTTTTCATGTTCGACGTATATATTCTCAGTTAGATAAGAAAACAGTTAAAGAAAGGCAGTCAGGACGATTGCGCGTATAGTAAAAGCTAGTCCAAGTTTGCAGCACTTGGACTTTTCTGTAACTAAACATCGGTTTAAAAGACAGTCAAATTTAAAAAATAAAATCATCAATTATTAATGCAGGTAGTGTGACAAGTGCATGGCGTTTTCGTTGTAGTGTAAGGATATAAGATGCCAGAAGAGACTCCACAATCTTAAGTTTGAATTTCAGAGATGAATAATTTTTAAGATATGATCAGCAGAAAGAAAGAATTCGTAAAAGGAGAAAAAAAATGCGCGAATAAGTAGCCTGCTACATATATGGCTAATGAAAATACATGAAATGGGAACATCAAACGACAATGTGCGAGTACAACCAATTGCAAGAAAGTATTCGTTTTGAAATCAAAAGCATACCGTCTTTCATATGGACGAAAACAAGATAGTCAAATGCCGTCGGAAGAGAGTCAAAACAGATCCATATAAGATCGTAGGTTATGCCAGTTAGTAGTAAAGAAAGTCAGATGAACTCAAATTGTTCAAAAAGTAGCGGCTGAGTAATTCACAATAAAATAAAACGGTGAAAAGAAAGGAAGAGAGTGTTTTTCGAACTCAGTATAATGTACGGAATTAGGAAAGTCTAACAAAACAATTTAAAATATGCTTTAGTTTTAGTTATACCTCTAACATAGACAGCATTTATATATATATATAGTATTTCAGGAGAATAATGAATCAAAAACTATCACAATCTATAGCATCTAGTGTGTAGCGTAAAGAGTAAGAATAACTGGAAAGTAACCACGCTAACATTGTAACGGCAATAGAGAACTTTTTTGTCCGAGCAATCCGAGATATTCATGTACTTGTCACAGACATCCACACTCTACATGCACATCAATATATCGTACTGACAACAGACGCATCACCTTGAGCTTTTCAGGTACTTGTCTGATAGGAAATTAGTTTAAGATGAAGCTATATTCAAATTGTTAGAAGAATAGAATAGAATATAAAAACAATCTCAAAAGAATTCGCTCTTTGTATGGTTGCATCTAATTAAATAATTATTCGTACAATCTCAAGCACTAAACCAGTCATTTTACATAGGCCAATATAGTTAATTTAGAAAATGACAGTACGGTTATAGACTGCTAACCTTCCCATTTCGAAAATATTCTATAATATCAGAAATTTGTTCAATGTATAAAACGACGTTCCTTGGAGCTAGGTGACACACCATTTTCACCATATTTCACTCGGTTTTCTCTTCGAGAATATGATGCACTTAGCCGTATGTTTTAGATAACGTAAATACACGCCCCACATTTTCTTTCTGTTATTTTTGTTTTTTTTAGTTTCAACGATATTACCATTCATCACTTAAAGAAATATTCCATATAAAACGATGACTAATCATAATTTTAATTTTTGGCAACAAAATTTTTTGCCAAAACAAGTAAAGGTAGTGATTTATATTGTTCATGAACTATGAAATATTTTCTCATTTTTGAAGTTTTCTACAAACAATTCCGTTGATCACTATCCAAGTATATATTCTACTTTCTCCAGTAATTAAGTAACATACTAAATAGAAATTGTTTTCATTTTAGGTATTCAGGGTTTGGATATATTAAATAACGGTTCATCATCTAATAACAAAAACAGTTTTCAAGCTTTAAAACGGCGATCGTCGTTGACAAATACTATTTCATCATCAAAACGACGGCATTGTAGTGAATCAAACCCCGTTTATCGTGCAGGTAAAAATATACCATTTTAACAATAATTCAGCTAGACGTTTTCAGTTACATTTTTATTTCGAAAATCATATTACTTTTTCAGATGAAGACGACCAAAATGACGAAGACGACGATGATGGTGATGATTCGAATAAAGGAAGTGTGAATGATGATGGCAGTGTCACTACAACTGCGAATAATAATGTAGATGTGACAAATGGAAAATCAATAAAACGAGATGATAATCGAAGACGAGCCGCTCATACAGCAGCAGAACAAAAACGACGAAATGCTATACGAGTGAGAGAGTAGTATTTTAGCTTCGGTTTCATATCCATTGTTATTAGTTTAATGTAAACAAGGAAAACATTATGATAACTTCTCTCAGGCTCAATTTGTTTGTTTCTATAGAAAGGTTACGATGCCTTACAAATTCTCGTTCCAAACAGTCATCTATTAGATCCTATTAGCTCACAAAAAGTTAGCAAAGCTGCAATATTAAAACGCTGTAAGTTATACACTCTAATTACGATTTATTTTTAATTTTATTTAATTCATTTTTCTTATTATAGCAACGGATTATTTACAACAATTACACGAAGAAAAACAAAAATTAAGTGAACAATTAGATGCGCTTCGAAATGAAGCATTTTGTTTGAGAACAATGCAAAAGTAAGATATTCAAATTGATGTTGATAAACGTGATAGTAGAGAGAGATATGCGCATATTGAAACAATGGATCTTGTTTATTTTAGAACATATGAAGATATAGTAAAAATGAATATGAAATCGTCTAAAAATGCTAAAGATGATGAATACAAATTCTCATTAGTGTGTATATTTTAATCATGCTAATTGATCATTTGTTTCTAATTTCTTTTTTTTCTCATTTTAGTTTCAAAATATATCTGACTCAATATTTGTCAGTTTTGATCAAGCTGTAGAAACTATTAATGTGCCATCATGTGAAAATATGATGATTGCCATTCTGAGATGGGTCGAACAATCGTGTCGACCAACGGTAACTATAGAATAATAAATCTAAAAGTTTTGAATTAGAAATTGTGTTGTATATAAATTTTTTTTTCCTTTTTTATAGGAGATTCATGAACTAATTCGACGTCAAGTACAAAATTTTCGTCTTTAATAGACGGATCATTAATGATTCTATCAATATTTGATGTGTGATTTTTCAAGTAATCTAGATCAGTCTGTACATAATGGTTACGATTTAGAAAAGATATTTTTGAGTTTCTCATTGTTCATAGACTATCTTTGAAAAAATGTGTATATTTGTCGGTTTTATTTTCATATACCGTCCTTTTGTAATATTCAACTGTTGATCGAACATAAAAATATGTGAAATTTAACGACACATATTTACCGATATATAACAGTAGTTTGATACAGTCTTACACTTACTTTTAATCTATCCTTTTTAGTCTATTTTTTATCTCGTGTTTTGTTGTGTTTATAGAATGTCTGAACTATACTTTATATGCCTTGTTCGTCATTTGTTTTTTGTTTATTATTGAACTGAATAGTGTTCTATTTATTTATGTTATTAGATTAACAAATAACCGGTAAATCTATTTATTATCTCTTTTTCTATGGTCATTGTTTTTTGCTTTCTCATAGTAAAATTATAAATTTTACTTTTATGTATATGTGCGCATGTTTCTATATTATGAAAACAGTACATTAGTTTGAAATTTTTATTGTGAAAATACAAGCAATATAAGATATGATTATTTTTGTTAATTTTATTTTTGTATTTAACTTTAAAAATGTTATTTTTTCGTATTGATATATATATACGAGCATACCATTAGTTGATAGAATAAGAGTATCTTTGTATAAAATTATTTTTATAGCAAAAAAGTAGTAACGAAATATTCTTTGTTTATTTTTTGTTTGGTTGAATGATCGAGAATTGTCGTGTGTTCTCCTTAGTAAGAGACAAGCTATATTTATCAACATGCATTATTCAATTGATCAAGGTTCTTTTAGTAGATTTCTGTTTTTTTAGTATCACTATGGCGGGCGATATAATTATGTTAAGATGATCGATATAGAAAATCCTCCTTATATAAATTGAACACAATTGTTTCTTTTGGTTTATGTTGTTAATATCTGTCATATTTTGATGAAGATGATATTGTTCTCTTGAATTACTGCTCAGATCAAAACTGCTATGATGAGGATGTCGACATATAGACCACAGAATATTTAATGGATGAATTATTGATTCAAGTGGTAATGAAATTCATCGTATCTGATTATACGCTCTTCATATTTTTGTTTTAAACTATGAAATTAGAATATTTTCTTACTCCTCTCGTACCGTATGCATCCAATCGTTTACCAAAAGCAAAAGAGGTTTAACAAACATATTTCGATCATAAACAAAAAAGATTTAGGAGAAAAACATATGTAACTCTTAATTAATTATATTTTGTAGTTTTCCACTATGATTTGTTTCGTCATTTCTGGTGGTCCAGTAAAAGCGACGTATATTGCTGTCTAAATAAACTGCTATTAATCATTTTTAAATATTATCGCATTGTCTAATAAATAAAAGATACAATCATTTGGAAATGAGAAAAAAATTGTTTTTCTGAGGAAATAATACAGCGCTAATGGTCAATATGAACAAACGTTCATATTCATTTCTGATGAGAAAAAGTCAAAGTTGGACTCGATTTTCTTAGTTTCCTTTTGTCATTTTGGTATGTAAATCTGGTGGATGAATGTAATACAACGAAATTAACTGTTCAATCATTCACATTTCTGATTTGATTTGTTACGACCTGAAAGCAGTCAGCTTATTTCCAGATAAAGAAAAATCTTGATTCTTAGGATACAGCAAGATGAATGAATATCCAAGATTAGAAATTGCGACTTCATCGTTCGTAATAAAAATCATTATTTCAAAAAATGTTTATTGCTACGTTGAGGTAATGTGTGTATTTTAGCAACTCATTTCTGTGTTTTATACTTTATTTGCAGCCGAAACAGTTTTCATGCCCTATGTTCTGTTAATTCAGTCGCTCTTTTACAAATAGGTATGCGCCAGTACCAGTTAACTGGGTGGTGATCAAATAATATAAACTCCGATTTTTCCCATGAAGAAAGCATTTCTGAGAGTCTAGTCTCACACATTATAGGTAGAAAATTTAATTCTCTTCTTTTATCGGCTGGATTCGACTTGGCCCGATTTGATTTTCAGAGTTAAATGCTGTATGTACGATCTTTTACGCTGGAGATCGGCTTCGAAAAACTCTAGTAAATATTTTTTTAGAGAATTAAATTCTCTACCTATAATGTATGAGGCTAGACCCTAGAAATGCTTCCTTCCTGGAAAAAATAGAAGTTTATTATATTATTTGATCACCAAACCTCTCCCCCCGCCTTTGGGTATACAAACCGTTTGGATATACAAACGGTTTGGTATCCAGTTAACTGGTACTGGTACATACCTATTTACAAATAAAGATATGGTAATCTATAACGCAATGAATTAAAGTTTTAGGTCTTTCAAAAATAATCAACCATAAAATTAGTCTATAATAAGTTTTTGATACTAGAACACGAACGAACGACATCAATGTAAGTTAGATATTCAAAACCGCCATTTCATCACTTTCGCAATGTGTTGTTGTAACGATGGATAGATAATTCAGAAGGGTTTGTTATGGCTGGTATTTGTAGAAAAGAATCTGATATCGCTTCAAATTTTAGAGTTTCATGAAGATTCTCATGTGACCTATTCCTGCCCAAATCCAAACTTTTTTGTTTTTTTACATAGTGGACGAGTGATTGAAGTCGATATTTGGAACTATTGCGTATAGATGATGTTGAAGGTGTAGAAATTATATTTTCCAAATTCAATAATTCCAGCTGAGATTTATATTTAATTTCTTCTTTTGACAAACGTTTTAAGCGTCTTTTGACATTAGCAACACGTTTTAGTTCAGCTGTTTGAAATTCAGATTCAGGTGGTTTATTAACGGTACTATAATAGCATTTCCAATAATAATCACGTAATTTTGTGTTTGATAATGAGGCTAAAAAGTAGAAGTGACACGATTAGTTAAGAAGTTTGAAGAAAGAACAATACAATTATCATATGCAGTCAATACCACTTCTGAGAAGTTTCTAATTTATCATGCTTACATAAAATTTGTGATTGTTGTTGGTGTTCATGATCGTTTCTTTTATACACATTTATATGTACTGTTGAATAATCTTCATTGTATCGATATTCTCTGTTCATATTCAATACTAGCATGAAAAATATGGACGATGAATAAAATAGTATTGTACATATGGTATACACAGTTGCCCCTTGAAGATCATATTCAACAAGATTAACGTTTGAAAGCAAGGAATTACTAAGAGAAGTTAAGTTGACCATTTTATTTTTTTATCAGAAAAAGTTTAAATAATAAAATGCGTGTTCTTTTCACTGGTGTTATTTGCTATGCAATTTCTGTTTTTTTAATCAAGTGTTTACTATAGAAAAAACAAATTGTTTGGTTCTGATTCAACATCATATATAACGTATTTGCGTTCCATTTACCTTTTAAAATTATAAATACAATAATGGACTACTAAGCTATAATGGAGAAATGATGAGCTTTTATCAAGATCTCCATATAATTTACATTCAAGATGATTAAAAATGAATCTCGTCGCGCTAGCGTTTCGATCCCGCGAACTTGACTACCAAGATCAGAAATTTCAGCACAAATAATACGAACATAATCTTGGATCTGTTTTTTTTTCAGTTTTCAAAAATCGATCGGAACAGCGAAAATACAAAGTACTACATCGAAAACTCACTGCTTTTCAATTGAGATCTTTTGAAATGTTTGTATAATGAGAACTAATCAATGTTTTTAAAATCTATAGAGAATAGATTCACTATTATGTTTGTACTAGTTGTGGTTAAGATTTTCGGCTTATAAGTTCTTGGAGGCGAAACGCTTTCCTGACCGAGAGTCACAGCATTTCAACAAAAATGAAAAACAATACAGAACTTCGTGTAGAACATTCTTTTTTTTGTAATGAATCAATGATACCGATAGATTTTCAACTATTCTGAGATTAATGAGCATGCGTGAAGGCACGTGCATCATTATTTCTTGCGATAGTTTCTCATCGATAGAGCACAGTTAAAAGTGCGTAAATCAAAACGAAAAAAATTCGAAATTCTCATGCCGAAAAGAGGAGTGTTTTTAAACTCATCTTCAAAATTCTCGCTTCATTTCTATCAAAACATTAATCTTGAATACATATATAATTTTGGAAGTTAAGAAATTTTACTATATTCTCACTTATCGACGGCAGAGATCGATCAAAAAAGTGTTTATACATGAATAAATATTTTACATCCATATCTTCTCCCTATACTCAGCATGAAATATACTGATGATGAAAAGTATTATTAATTAATTGGTAGAGAACGACAATCATTTTCCATAACAATTACTCGGCAAGACAGTTTTGTTCTAAATGAGTTGAACAAATAATTGATATATACATCAATGAGTTCAGGGTGGAGACTATTATCACTGGTCGTCGAATAACAGTTTTCGTTTACTGTCTATCTTTAAATATACTATAATCTTTTTTCTAAGCAATAAAGTTGATATATACATCAGAGATAAATCTTAAAAATAAGATATCTCTTTTTGCATGTGTCTTTTGTTTGATGCTATGAGTAACAAATGGCTCTGCCTCTCATCATATAATATTTGCTGTATTCTATTTCAAGTCAGATGCGGACAATGTCCGCATGAGTTATATCTCGTACAAAAAAGAGCTATATGCCATCTCTATTTGTTATATTCTTATTACAGAATTATGGCTAAAAATATGACTTCTTAGAATGTTATTTATTTCGCAATCAAGTTGTAGCTTGTATAAAATTATAATACACTTAAATTAATCATGACCTGAGGCTAAGCTAGATAAGTATATATCTTGTCTATTTTTTCTTTCTTTTTATTTAGATAGAGATCACATGCAATTGGATAGAAAGGAGTGCATTTGTTTTCCAGATGTGTATTGGTCATCAGCATATATAAGAAATATTTTCCTTGATTGGTACGAGACAATTAAATATAAAGATCTTTTTTTTTTCTAAAATTATTTATGATTCGCGTTAGCTACTTAACTAATAAAAAACAACCGAAACTAAAGCAATTTAGTTATTTCATGTTTGATGTATGTATATACGTAGAAAATAGTAGAAAATATGTCTTTTGTTGTATAGTAGAAAATATGTCTTTTGTTGTATAGTAGAAAATATGTATATTGTTATTCACAACTAGAGTTAACTACTATAAATCATTATTATCTATGTTTTAATGGGACAAAAATGTACCAGACTAAAAAAATATGCTTATTCCTTTTTTTTTTGAGCCAATATGTGTGTGTATGTATGGATAAGACTACAAATGGAAGTTTTCAAAGAAAGAGTAGGACTAAAGAAATATATATAGAGAGTATTAACAGAACAATAAAGAGTTCTAATGATAATTATTTGAACGTTTTCGTGTTGAATGTTTATTATTATCTTGACTATGTTCATTTATACTTGTTGTTGAATTATCGTCGGAATGATATTCATTGGATGAAGGTGTCACACGACCATTGTGATCTTCACCATTGTATGACGGATGAATGACAGTACGAGCAGTATGTTCTTGTGCTTTTGCTCTTAATACGGCTATACTTTCACTACGAAATGTTTCAGGATTTGTTGTACAATAATCACCGTCTTTTGATGTAGAATTTGAATTTGTACAGTCTTTATCAACTTCATGTTTCATATTTCGTAATTGTTCAGCGGCTTCCAGTGATTTTCGATGCATACCTTTAACGCAATAATAAAAGTTGTTCAATAATACAATATCCCATGCTATTACTTACCTAATAGCCACGGTGCGCATGAACTATCGATACCATCTTTAGCTGATTTAACAATTGTATCTGGTAATGGTAAACTATGTCTGACCATGGCACCATATAAACCATATTCGGCCATCACAGTTGCTTTGCCCCATGTTTTTTCTGTTTTTCGCCATTTAGCTCGTCGATTTTGAAACCAAACCTAGATGAGAAAAATATTAATTTTATTATATTTAACGATTAAATATTTTTAATATAAGAATTTTCTCTTTATTTTATTTTTTCATTAATATTTTTTGAGTTTTGTTTCATTTATATTTAAGATGAAATGTAACGATGTGATCATGAGGGTCTAATTATTATTATTCTTAGACGAAATACTATATGACAATTATCGTGTCATCATGTATTCTTGTAATTAATTCATTCAAATCTTGACATAACGTTCAAACCTGTGATAATATAATCGTACATGTCTATTTTATTGACAATAGGATGATCATCATTAGTTGATCACACATTATTTTCTCTTCACTCGGTTTCACGATGACGTAAACGGAAAGAGAAAAAAATGAGCAATTATACTTATTACTGACAGTTGTGAACCGTGATGCATATATTCTTGAAGAGTAACGAGAAAAACAGAGAGAGAAAAAAATAAATAAATATCTTGTTCACGTTTACACATACTTTCACATGTAACTCACTAAAATTATCCAATCATTCGACAGTTTAAATAAGAATCCGTTAGAGAGAAATAAAAAAATATATTTTCCAATCTGTTCTTCTTTTTCTTTTTTTTTCTTTTTTTTTGCCTATTTTCATGACGAATAATGGTGGCGTGCGATAAAAAAAATTTTCTTCTTTTTCTTATAAGCTCATGATACTGGAAAAAATAGAATTTGTGCTTATTATTATTTAATTAATTATTCTTTATTGTTTTTGACTACTACTCATGTGAGAAAACGCTCATTAACAATAATATAGAAACGTGCAATGAAATAATTTTATCATGCTGAGCGCATATGATATTAGACTGACTATGGATGGAATAAAACACGCGCACAGCTCGTTTACAATCAAACTGCTGGTGCAAATACATTTTCTCTTTCTTTTCTTCTATTCGACTGAGATAATGATGAGAAAATATTTCATTCATCATCAGCAGCCGCATCAGCATTGCCAAAATATAAATTAATGATGTACATTGATTAATACACTACACTCTACACTAGAATTTGAGACTAATATTAATATAATTTTTGTTTCATTTTAGGTACATAAAATGTTTTAAGCATATAAAACTTCTGTAATATACTGAGTTATTTTCAGTTTTATCCTCTTATCATGTCTGTATTCTAAGATTGTATTATTTCCACCGTTGAGTAGGTTTTCGTGTAACATCTCTTATATTTTGTAAAGAACTTTTGAGTACTAAATTTTCTTTCATTCAAAAATAATTACTGATAAGACAATTAAGTAGCAGGCAACAAAAAAATCTTGTCTCGCACCAATATGCGATAATTTAATTGATCAGCCTCTATATCTCTACCCCTATACAGATGAAACCGTGATTTTTAAGTAAACAAAATAAGCAAGCATGTATAATAACATGTTTGCATTAAAAGCGATCAATCATTTATAGTGAAGGTTGGAAACAATGATGACAAATTGATATGACATTTAAATTTATTAGTAGAAAAACGTCAAGAAGTCAGCACGGAATGTCAGTCAAAAAATAAAGAGAAAGAAATCTAAGGTAATAGTTATTGTTAGAACCAATAGGAGGTCATCGAACTACAAATCAAGTAATTATATCCGTCTCACATTAAGAACACTCTTTTTTTCTTCTTCTGCTCCTTATATACAAATGGCATATATAATAAATATAAAATATACTATAACATACTTGTATTCGATCTTCGGCTAAATCTGTTTTTAATGCTAATACTTCACGAGCAAACACATCGGGATAATGTGCATCTTTAAACGCTTTTTCCAGTTCTTCTACTTGATGACTAGTAAAAATGGTTCTAAAAAAAAGAAATTTGTAATAAAAAGAAATTAGAAAGATTTTTAAACTGCAAGAATATCATTATTTCAAAATTAATTAATGTATCTATTTAAAGGAAACAAAGATAATTTTAGACCTACTTTCTCTTGATAATGAACTACGGATGAAAGTCTGACAGGTCAGAGTAATCTCTCTGAAAACAGTTGCTGAAATTCAAATGTTATCTAAAGACATTCGAATAAACCAAATTCTAGACGTAGATTAGATCAGTGACGATGATGATCTGAGACACCATAGAGGATAAAAGTCTTTCTAGGTAAAAGAAACGTTTTATTTTATTAACATATATTTATCCTAATAAAAATAGGTATTTAGAGACTGGTATATAATGTTTGATATCTCATTTTACTTTTAGAGATATCAGAAACAAACAGTGCTGTGAAATAGACAAAAAAGCAAGAGGATTCAGTCCCGATTCGTCGACACTCACTCTCACACCGCCCCTCCCGCCTTTGAAATTCTTTGATGTATATTCTTTGAAGTGTCCGATTTGTCGACGAATCGGGACGATACCAGCAAGAGGAATACGAGTTTTGGGAAGAACGATGGATATAAAAAGTTTTATTAAAACTATTTTAAAATTGAACTTGCATAATACACTACTCCTCTCATCGCACAACATTTGATGATATCCCAATTGATTGAACGAATCAATGGGAGAACTTTTTTTTCTCTCACTTATTTCAAATCTTCAAAGTCCACACATAGCTCTTGTGTGTCCGAGTATGTTCAAGAAAGTCTGGGAGAAAATCGAAAAAGCAGAACAGTTATATACTTTCTTATCATGTTCTCTTATCGCCATGGAACTGGAAGCGAACATTTGTCTACATCATTGTCGTGCTGAATGTCTTTGTCCTCGAATAGTTATAGTCTTTAAATTTTGTGAATTTAGTGTATTTTCAAATCTGGAGTAGTGTTTATAGAATCGATCTAATTTACCTATGTCGTCTTTTGCATTTCTTTTTCTTACAGGATTTAATGTATGAATCATCAATACAACCCGAAACAATATCACGATCTAAAACGAAAAGAAAGTATGAAACAGATAATTCAGATAGTTTGTTGTTGTTCTAATCTCAACATTTATATGTTTCTTTTACTTTAGACAGAAGCAGTATTATATGAGAAATCTTCCAGTATTTATATAGGACCGTCACACAAGACGAAAAATACATTTTTGAGTGAGATCAGTACTCGATCGTCATGACTCATATATGGGTCGACTAGTGCCAAAATTAATGCAGTGAACCTCTCGAATAAAAAAACAAAAGATTTTCAGTACATATTTTGCAAAAAAAAGCGTTAGACACTTCGCAAAACCTAAAATTAAGCCCGTTTTTGAATTTGAGTATTCTTTTTACTCCTTTTTTGAGTTTTAAGAGTAATGAAAGAAAACTTATCTTACCACACTAACAGAAGAATGATACGTTTGATGATATTAAAAAATTTATTTAAACATATTTTAAGAGAATGATACCATCAAAGATCCAACAATTTTTTTGTGATATTGGATTTCTGGAGCTATTCTAGAAGCAATGAGTTTCAGCAGCAATAGAAAGATCCTGAAGTAAAGTTAAGGTTGCCAGTCTCTTATATATAAATGTATTCAAATATTCAGAAAAATCGAAATTTCAAATGATCCGCTATCGGATAAAGTTTCTCTTCTAATTTGTGTGTTTTTTTTTTGATCGCTTCAATATTGATTTGATTGAGAAGGTGGAGGAGGAGAAAGAGAGGAAACCGATTATTATCATGGAGTGTGAAGTTGAAATTGACAAAATTTATCTTTAAAATCAAACGTTAAACTAATATGTATCTTTCAGGTAAGCAACAGATACATGTACCGACAAAAACAACATGATGATAAGTGTTATCATCTTGTTGTACATTTTCAAAATAAATGCAATTTAAATAGACATTTGTTTTGTACACTTGACTTCGAAAGCAAATTTCTTTAGTAGAGTAATGTCTTCGATTGTAAAACAAAGGTTTTGAGTTAGATCGCCCCTTTTGCTTACTTTTCTTTGTTGACTAGACTCAGTGTCGTGCAAAAAACAAAGCTTCCTGAAAGTTACTGAGACTACATAGACAGCTAATGTTGAGAGATACGAAGAACTGTTCACAAAAAAATGTTTTTCGAAAAATGTGACTGACCTTGACTTATAGTATCAAATAGTCGTACTAAAATAATATTCCTGGAGTGTATGAAATGGAATGATATGACACAAAAACGATCTATCTCTCGATAAAGCATAGTTTTTCTAGAGTTCAATCATCTCCTAATTGAACGAGAACAAAACGAACTAAGCAAATCAGATGAACAGAAATAATTGAAAGAATGTATCTTTACAAATGTCTAAGTAATGAGTTCTTACCAAGATTTTCTTGTGATGAATCCAATGTTGTTTGTGAATTTGTCGTCATCGATGATGGTGAAAAATTAAAAAAATTTGTTCCATTTGTTGCTGGTGAATTTTCATTGTGATTGGCTCCTGCATTATGATTAGCGGCGGCTGTTACGAATGGATGTGGGAGAAAACTTGATCTCGATAAATAAGCACTGTAAGCGGCTGCTGCTTGAGCGGCAGAAGTTGAAGATGAAGAAAAATTTGTTTGTGAATATGATGGCACAGTATCCAAATAACTTCGTGGATGATAGGAACTTATCGGATCATATCTACCACCACCAAATGGATCTGATAATCCCAATATTTCTTGTATGGCAAATGTTGTTCGTTGTGGATTAAATGATGAATTTGCTGCTGCCTGGGCGGCTGTTTGAAATAAATTTGCATTTGAAAAATTCATACGAGCTGACGTTGTTGAAGGATAAGATAAATGTGCTAAACTCATTGTATGATTTACAATGAGAAATGAAAAAACATTTTGTAGGTTTTATCGAATGATTAGGTTGTGTTCTAATTTGCTTTATTAATTGATTATAGGCTTGATGCGTTTGACAAGTGGGATGTAGGGAATTGTTGCTGACGTTTGAGAAAAAAGAAATTGTTATACAGAGAAAAGAAAGAAAATAAAAAAAAGAAAAATGAACGTTGACATAGAGTCGTATATAATTTTTCTTTTCTACTTGCTACTTAACTCTAACATGATGAATTCTTTCCTTTTCTTCTGTATTGTTGATGATTACCAAAACTAAGCCAATCGGAAACAAAAAAAAATGTTTGACATATACTTGTGCAACAATTGGCTAAACAAGCCTTATATTTTCAATGAGCCAATCAGATAGAAAGAGACATTTTTCTTCTATATAGAAGAAGAAAAATTGGGTTGTTAATATGATGAATAGAAATCAAGTATAGGAAACGCAAGTTAATTTAGAATCAATTACCATTCCCAAAGAGAGACGCTAATTATAATGTACTAACTATCATGTATGTTAAAATCAGATTTCAAATCTTTTAGCAAAACTCTTATATACTACTATATATCAATTATTTTTTGATATTGTTTTATTTTTCGACCAATCTTATTCATTTCAAAATAATTATTCATTAAAAACCAATGTTTTACTTTCACTATACTATTCTTGAATAAATAAATGAAAGTTGACTAAAAGTTTTCCTAGCTTGTCAGAAAGAGCTCAAGCAATTGAACAATAAAACTCGATGTCCGGTTAATCGTTAGACAAAGCTGCAGTCTGATGGTCAAGAAGCAATGGGAGACCACTTTCGAAGACTGCTGACTATAGTAATGGTTTATACTAAATCTTTTGATTAAAATTATTGTTCAAAAGAAGGTTTACAATAAGATACAGAAATGGTGGATATGTAGAGAGGAGAAATTATTTATTAAACACGTTGTACCTCATTAAATATGTACCATATAGAGTTACGAAACATAACAAAGTGTTTTTGAAAATCTCTGCCATTTGTTTCAATTGAATGAAGATATTTTTTTGTGGATATTTCAAAAAGAACTGATGCATACTAAAGAGATAGATGGATTGATCTTCAACAAAAAAAATATAACTATTGAAATTAAATGATGATTTTTTGATGACAAAAATAGCTACAATTATATTGGAATGTATCACTTTCATTAGATTTTTTTTCTTTTTCTTTTATTTGTTATGTCGATGAAGCGAGGAATTTGAAGCGTTGTCATTCGATGTGCGTATTTTCTCAAGGAGATAATTATATAATTATTTTTCGAAAAATGTGTGAGATGCTCCATCAATACCAATGGTTCCACTTAAAAATAAAGTGTGTGACAGACATTATAGTGAGTCAATAAAATGATTTTTGTTGAATTATTATCACTATTTTAATGTAAGAGTGATACCACCAATTGAGGGTGTTGAGTAGAGAATGACTCGTCTTCATTGTTCAAACTATTTCATGGTCTAATCATAATAATAATATGTAATTTGTAGTTCTAAATTCTTATAAATAGAGTTTTAGTCTGGGAAAATACCGGCCCTCAGTGATCTCAATTAGTTCTGCATCCATTATTGTGACCTTTTCGATGACAAAATCTTGTTCTAAAAAAAAAGAAACAGACTCCTATATCTATTTTTTCTTATTTCAGTAGAAATTCTTTATATTTTTTCTCTTCTAGGAAAAGGTCATATAGTTCTCATTGTCATATAAAATGTAGAATGGATGTTTGTAACAGTAACAAAGCTAATTTTCCTCCTATTGTATCTTCCTTTGAAAAAAATTGATCAAAAGCACTTCATATTATGAAGATGCTTCTTTTTATATTTCAATTATTACTAATTTAGATGTACAACAGTTAATAAAAGTTGGTTACATGTGCGCATAAAATTTTTTTCTTCATATTTATACACGATTAGAAGCGGCATACCGTTTGATTACAGTAGACTACTATTTTCTTTATAATATTTCTTGATTAATATTTGATCGTTTATTGTTAAGTCGTCATATCCAAAGAATTTGATTTCTATTTAACAGATTTATGAAAAATATTTCACTCTAGTAATATTTAGAATTTTTTAAAGAAAATTTTTTAAATTATAGAAAGATAAGTAAAAATAGATTGTGATATATCTCTACTATTTCAATAATTTGATATTAAATTATCTCTCTATTTTTTCGTATACACTCTTTTGGTCTAAAACGAAGAGATCATCAAATTTGTCTAATGAGAACTACTACACAACATTTTTATTTATTAAACACGTAATTTCTAATTGATATGTTGATCATTATTGTCCTTCGATAACCTGACTAAATAATAACAAAAACATCTACATTTTATTAAAAAAAAGAAAAAATATTGAAATTAACATTAATTAAGCTGAACTTATTTATACAAGTGTTTTGAAGGTAAAAGCATGAGCTTCATTGAACACATACAAATACTATTCCATCAATCAGTGTAATTTTTTAATCCTACAATAAAAAAGAAAGAAAAAAAATTGTTCAACTATTCTCTAATTTCTCCTCCTTCTCCTTCTACTACTACTACATGTGTTTAGATATTAGTGGAAAACGTTTGTATACATATATACACTGTGTGTGTGTGTAGTCATCTTTTTCTGCGTGTTCGATGTCGAACGCATATGGAATTCATATTTTTTCTCTTCATTAATTGAATCATCGGCCAAATAACAGAACAACATATATAGATCTAAATCGTGCTGTTTGTAACAATAGACGCAATCAGAGGGTGGGCAAAGTGAAGGAATTGTTTAAAGTGATAATCACCAATAAAGGTTTCTAGCTTCAGGAGAAATAATGGAGCATAATTTTACAAAGATCGAAATAAAAAAATAAAATAAAAGTCTTTTATATAAATAGAGAGAGAGACAGAGGTAAGTCGAGTTCTACAGCTATGTATAATAAATTATGATTTCAGATTCTCTGTAATAATTAAGTACTTTATACGAAATAAATAAAATTAAAGCAAGGAGAGTTTAAGTCAGAAGCAAAACAAATAAATTAATAAATAATTTCATGTTAATTCTAGATTTGAATAAGATTGAATCATTAAATGCCGGACAATAGCAACATCTTTAACAAACTGATACGTGATGATGCTTTAGATCTTGCCATAGTTTATAGGATATCGGAAAAAGACTATTATTAAAAAGAGAGTAATTATTGAACAATATGACATTGAAAAGCACATTAAGTTGATCTATATAGTACAATATATATTTTTCATCATTTTCTTCAGGCTAAATAATATTTGATATTTTAATAACCACTTTAACATGTAAAAATTTCTAACTAATAAAATCATTGAATAGACATAGTCATTCTCATTTTATTATAGAAAACAAAGACAGGAAAAGACTGCAAACATTGTAAACTCAATTAATATTCTTTGCCTTTTTCTTTTTTATCGTTTACGACACTAGACTACTATAGTTTTAAAGTCAAGTCTAACTATCGATTAATTATAATATGAACTCAAGAGAGAGGAAGAAAGACATATAGATAGAAAAAAATAACGGAACCTGTATGTCATAAACAATGTTTTATTAGAATTGAAACGATTTAAAAAAAAAAGAAATGCTTTTCGCTTTTGTGACAAATTTGCGTGTCAATAAATTTCGACACCGCGACTGATTTTGATCAAATCTCAGCGGATTACTGTACATGCCTACAATTATAATCAGATTTTTTAATCGAGAAAAAAAAAAAAACATTTGTAATAATCATTTACTTACTATGGAGAACATGTATACCCTAGTGAAACTTTTTACCACTAAGATTTTCAGTTGAAAAATGTCATAAGATCTTGAATTTTTCATTTTTATATTCAAGATCTCATATATGTCTGATAGTTATCAAACATACGATTCTATATGGTTGTAGGTTCTACGATGATCAACTATATGTAAGAAAAAAAAATAGAAGTTACTATACGTATGTAAACTTTTATACTTAAATGCCAACAAGAATGTAATTCATAAAATGATTACCAACAAAAAGAATTATCAAGATCTTGGTCAAAGAAATCCACACATTTTTAATATATTGAAGATCTTGATTTCTTAAAACTTCTTTGTTACGTTTTCCTATCAAAATCTTACTGAAAATATTCAATATCTGAGTTACAAGAAGTAGAATGGCGAGTAAGTATTGTCCTTGACTACCGATGGTTGTATAGATTTGGTTTATACGTGCGTTCTTCTAAATGTCAGACAATGATTAGAATATGTGTTTCTTGAATTAATCTGATTTTTTAGTAGATTGTAGAAGACGATGAAAATTGATGTTAAAATATTTTGATTTAAATTATTTTTCTTCATCAGCTGCATGTTACATCAAAGTGGTCAAAAATCGAAAATTATTTTTCTTATCATAAAGGTTTCAACCAACTATCTGATAGATAATATAAATAGACAAGAACTCTTTACTCCTATTAATCGTTAAAACTCATCAGAATTTGATTGAGATCTATATGAAATACTTTGCAATTGTATGTAATTTATGGCTATATAAAGATTTGTGAAAGATGATGTTTGACCTTAGGTCCTCATTTGTCTCCTAGACAGAAAAACTACTACATCAAATCCGACTAATTTTTATGAGTAGAGGATTAATTTCATATATAAATCTTGGAAAAATAGTATCCCTTACACTTCGTGAAGATATCCGAATTCAGATACGATTTTCAAAATTCACGGATTAAACCACTAAACAAGTATAAAAATAGTCATCTATCTATCAGATCTTTATGATAAGAAAAATAATTTTTGATTTTTGACCACTTGAATGTAACATGCAACTGATGAAGAAAAATAATTTAAATCAAAATATTTTCACGTCAATTCATCATCTCCTACAATCTACTAAAAAAATCAGCTAAATTCAAGAAACATATATTCTAATCATTGTCCGACATTTAGAAGAACTTAAATAAATTACTATTGTAAACTGCTGTTTATCGACAACATGCAATCAAAAGACATATGATGATCATTATATATACCTATACATAATTATCACATCCTATGCAAGAAAACTTAAGCAATGATATTTTTTTGTGAAACTGATGAAATCAGCCGACTATAACAGTAGACGTAACTTATTTTTATTTACTTATGAAACTTAATGTCATTAAACAGTTTTTAAAATCTATTTTTTTGTAAACAAATACTATTGAAGGACGAAATAATATAATTAAATATTTGCTTTTAAATATCGTCGATCTAGTTATTCGTCTTTAATATCACCAACAATAGCAATAGCTTCAATTTCAACTTTTGCACTCTAAAAAAAACAAAAATATTCAAGTTGATTGATGAATATGACGGAGAAGTTTTTTATATATATAACAAACTTTTGGTAGGGCAGCTACTTGAATTGTTGATCGCGCTGGATATCGTTCCGAAAATACTGATATAGACAAAACAGATATTTTATTTTCAGTAAGAGAAAATATATCATAGTATCACTACCTTCTTGATATACTTCGTTCATAGCTGAAAAATCATTCATATCTTGTAGAAATACTGTTGTTTTAACAACTAGAATAAACAATTGATGAGTATATGACAGTTTCATCTCTTTCTTTTAATATTACCATTGCGATATGAGCAATTAGCGTCTTTTAATATTTCACCAATATTTTTCAAGGCCTAAAAAGAATATTAACAAAACTAAATTACAGATAATAGTTCAATTCAATAAATTTTGTTTAAATGATGATAATGATTCATGTTCAAACTCTACATACATTTTTGATTAATAAATAAAACATGAACTGTGCAGAAAGAAGGACAGTTATATAATAATGCAAAATTCGGGAACTAAAGATGTCCCTTGTTCTGCTACTTCTACATTTTATTTCACGGATGCATTGTTGTTCTCGATTCTGATGTGATTTGTGTTCATGTTAGCCTTTTCGAATCACAGATGCGTCTGAATGAATCATAGTAGCAGTACATAATACCACGCTATGTTTCTGAACCATATCTGATACAATGATATTTATGTGAACTACAAGTCGAGATTTGTGATCCATTCTGATTTGTTTCAAATGTCATTTTTGTGCAAATTTTGTGGGTATATAAGCTACTTTTGCAACATCTTACAATTTTGTTTGATTATTCATCTTCTATTCCAATTTCTTAGAAAGTTTCTTAAAATTTTCAGATTCTTATTCATTAATCGTATTCATCCATATATTGACGTTTTTTGACGTATTTAGGAAAACTAAGTATATTTAATATAATTAAAAAACATTTTTGTAAAATCATTTTACATAAAAAACGAACTTTCGTTACGTTACAGTATCATCGTCAAACTAACTTATCATTTCATTAATTTTTTGCTGTTTATTCATTTAATTGTCTATCTTTCTGTACAGTTCATGTTTTATTTATTAATCAAAACATGTACAAAATTCGAGAAGCAACGATAGTAATAGTCTACCATGTACTACACAAAGACAATTTATACATTTAACGAACAGAACAGAACAAATTTACTTTTTGTCGAAGCCAAGGAATATAAATCTGGTATGTTTACTCTTTATCCTATACAACGACTGATATTGATTAAAATTTAATGACATTAACTTCACTTACTTGGCGTGCTTGATCGGAGACAGTACTACCAACAAAATTACCACTTTTAGGATCAATTCCAATACTTCCTGATATATAAAGTGTTTTATCAACTTGAACAGCTTGACTAAAACATAAAGAATGTTGCTAAGATTAAAATTAATTTGTATAAAAAAAATTTAACGTTTTTTTCTCCAATTAATCAGTTAATAGAATTTTTAGCTTGTTTGGACAATTTTATCTATGTCTCATCAGTTTTAAGATAATAATACATTCTGATAGTAGAAGAAAACTGATAGTAAGTAATAAAAAAGATGAAACAGAATATTGACTGTATATTGTGTTTTACTGTAAAACTAAGTTCATGTGTTCAAGGCTCTATGTGCTGAAAACTCTTTATATTTTTCGATAGTTTAAAGTATTGAAATACAATAATAGAATTTATTTCCACTCTATTCTGAAAGAATAAAAATTAAATCAAAGTCGATCTAAAGCTGTTTAACACTGGCTCTTTGGTATGAAAAGACAATAGTAGAAATGGAATAATACCTGTATGGTCCCATGGCTTGAGGAGCCGTCGCAGATTTAATAATTCTACGTACAATCTGTGACATTATTCAGATTTTAAACGATTAATCTAAAACAAGTTTCATTCAAATAAAGTCAGTAGCTTAAAATATTGTCATGCTAAAGTTGTTTCGATATAAGAAACCATCAAATATGTTAACATTTGCATATGAGCCAATGGAATTTTTAGTGGTTAATCGGTGTTCAAGATTGCTGATAACTGACCAAATAAAAAAAATAGACTAACGATTAGTACACATAGAAAAAAAACCATATCAAATGCGATAAGGAAAGGAAACAAAATTTATTTCATTGTAGAACATGTACGTGTAAAGATGAAGGTTTGGATTTCATGTGGCATTATATTTTTTAAAACAATAAGAAACAGTGTAAAAATAATGAGCACCCTTTCTTTGATAATACAAGATAATTTTACTTTCATTCAAGTACATATCAAAATAAAGATACATGACAGAAAACAACAAGCGACGTGGATTATTTCGAAAAAACAAAAGAACGTGTGCAAATATATCAGTTCAGACATGAAAAATAGCGTCTCTGCTCGTAAACATGTCATTATTATTGGTTAAGAAAGGTTTTTGAAGGAAAAAAAAACCATTTCTTTGACAGTCTCTGCTGTACAATAAATAAATTCAAAATAAATCATCGCTAAGTTTGTTAGTTCCAGAATAATTTCTGTCATGTGATGATATGAATGTGAAGAATTACACTTAGAATTAAAACTATATTGTATATGATTGAAATAAATTTTAATATAATTGATTTCCTATCTTTCTTTGTTTACTACACTTGTCTATTATGTTTTTGATCATTTTTATTTGAATATTGGATAAATAATAACTACAGTTAATCAGAAATAGAAAAACAGGCAGTTTTCAATAAAAAAAAACACCATAATTTGAAGATAATATTAATATGAAATATATATTAAGATAATTAAAAGTTTTTTTTACAATTGTTTTATTTCGTATTGTCCTGAATTAAATCCAACCATAATTTAGTAATATGATTGAACGATTGAAACCCACCATCGTATTGTCTTGAAATATCTTCATCCATAGAAATCATATTTTCGGATGACGCAATTGATAATGATGAAAATGTTGATTCGATAGTTGATGCATTCGATAAAACTGAGGTTAGCTACGAAAATGAAGAACAATGTAAACAAGGAATAAATGATACGGAGCACTGTCGAAATTGAAGTATATCTATAGTGCACGAATGGTCTCTTTTCTCTTCCTAGTTTTATCGATACAATAGACTCTTTTTGACAAGTTATTATCTCAATTTTCATTTAAACGGCTTGGTCGGCTAACTATGTTACCAGAGTAAACTTCTCTAACGTTTTTTGCATTTTGTTTCTATAATTTTCGAATACCAAGGTATGTAAAACTCTGAAACGTCTCAAACTAAAGAGACAAGTGTACTGAAGATTTTGACATGTACCTGTACTCTACACGGTTGTTTTGTTCAGAAAATATGATAAAAATACAAACACTGTTCAAAACTTATCAGAAAAACTAGACAAGAAGCAGACATACAAACATCTAGTTTTTCTGATAAGTTTTGAACAGTGTTTGTATTTTTTGTCATATTTTCTGAACAAAAAACTCGTATAGAGTGCAAGTTTTACATATCTCGCTATTAGAGATGTTAGCCGATAGACTTTTCATCGGCAGCGGCGTGAGAAATTTGCAATCGGCGGCGAACGTAGCGTTTATTTCTACAGAAGTTTCGACCTTCGACGGCGGTAGTCAAAAAATTTGCTGCATCAGCGGCGCGGCTAACATCTCTACTCGCTATTCGAAAATTATGCAAAAAACATCAGAGTTAGCCGGCCAAGCCATAAATACTGTTAGCTATATACAGAAAAACGTCTACATCTTAAATCATATTCTTTCTTCTATTAACATCTGTATATAGAAAACTAACTTGGCTAGTGCACCTGAGGTGTTTTTGTTTTTAATTTAAATGTTTTTTGTTCAATTTCATCCCAGTTGATTATTGTTCCCGTATTAAAAAATGAATGTTTTCTTAGTAGACCATGAGGCGATGTTGGAGAACCTAAACGTTTCTCTGGATCAATTTCTAGAAGAGCAGTTAAACATGATTGTGCTTCTGGTGTAATTGGTTTTAGAAATGGATTTTGTTTAAAAAATTCTCCAAAATCAATTGGATTATCATTGTCATCCGTTGGCGAATAAATTTCTTCTCCACATAACATTTGCAATAAAATAATACCCAAACTCCAAAAATCAACGGGAAAACTGTAACCTTTTGAATCTAGTATCTATAAAAAAATATATCTATAAGTATGATAGAATAACAAATAAGTATGATAGAAAAACATTTTATAGTTATACTAGCTGAAGTACTCGGCGTTGCCCGGGAAAATTCAATTTTGCATACTTAACATATTGGGAAACGACGGTCTTATGGTTTCGTATAAGTTACCGATCTTGAATGTTCCAAAACACACTCGGATTACTTTCCCTTTTCAACTTTTTTTCTGTTTTTCGCATTTTAAAGCTTTTTAAATATTTTTATTCTTTTCAACATGTTTTGTTTTGTTTTATGGGCTTCTTTCATTTAAGAGAGACTATGTGCCGTGAAATACAATTTTTATTGCAAAGCTGTTTGATACACAATGTTTTTCGTTTTCGCATTAGAGGCAAAAACATACAAATCCGTCCCAGTTCCAACTCTTGAACACGCTACATAAAGTTCAGAAAGAATGTGATACATCATGCGCTTAATATATGTTGAAAAACAGTCGCTTTGATGTTGATGAATGCTTGGAAAAACCGCTTTAAGAACCACTCTAATAAATCTTTTTGGTGAACTCTTTGAATCAGTTCTACGTTAGTTTAGTAACTTCTTTAACCCTACTGTTAGTTCTACTTCTTTGCAAAATGTTGTTATCGTTTTGAAATATTTTTTTATTGAAAACTTGATCAAAAGAATATTATTGACATGAAAATATACTAAAATCCGGTTGATCAGCAAATTGATCAATCAAATTTGTTCATACTCCCATACCTAGAATCTCTTGTGTGCAATGGCGAAAATCTCAGGTCTTTATCTCCTATCGTTCTCCGGTTATTAAGAAAACAATTGTACGCTCAGACTTTTTGGATGGGACACTTACTCTAGCGTTTCAACAACAGGACTACTAAGTACCTCGCGGGTAAAAATTTTGAATCAAAAAGCAGCTCTTCACCCGAGGGGGGAGGGACGCAAAGAGGTAAAAGCAGGGGAGAGTACTCCAAAAATCGGAGAAAATTCTCTAGTTTTTTTGAAAAACCAGAGAACATTTGCTGCGGTTTTTAAAAACCAGGGGAGGAGCCTCTTCCACCCCTCCCTCGGTCGCGCCGACCCCGTCTTGACCTTCTCCTGGACGAAAGGGTGTGTCATGCAAAATTTGGTTGCACTGACTCTTACATAACGAACAAACAAACAAACTTTCTTCTTTATATAGATAATAATATATATAGATAGATAGATAGATAGATAGATAACGTTAGAACTCGCAAATTCAGTACTAGAGAAATACTTGTGTATATTTAAAATTAAAAAAAAGTTTCTATTTCTTACTTCTGGTGCCATGTAGCCTGGTGTTCCACATATAGATGTACATTTTTCATCCACATTTCGTAATATTCTGCATAATCCAAAATCAATTAGACATATATGTCCACTTTCATCGACAATTGTATGATCCAATTTCAAATCTCTAAAGATAGAAAATCAGCTAATCAAACAAATATTTGACTTTATATTTGATATTAAGTTTTCTACCTATAGACAATATTCTTTGAATGTAAATATTGTAAAATGAAAGCCAATTCAGCCACATAAAATCTTATTTGATCTTCAGATAAAAATGATGAAACCATTTTGTGTGATAATGTTTTTCCAGCAATATATTCCATTACAAGAAATAAGTTACTCTAGATAAAAGAAAAAAGTAAACTAGGATTTTGTAATTTAATACTAGTATGTCATATCATTGTTCAACTGTTCACTCTTCAATTAACGAATTATTACGTACATCTTTATGAAATGTACAATATGCTTTAACTATGTATGGATTGTCGTTTGCATAGCGAAATAATATCACTTTTTCTACTTCGATTTGATTTCGTCCTTCAGCATTTTTTCCATCAACGACTTTAATCGCTAATATTTTCTTTGATTGTACATGTTCTACACGAAATACTTTGGCATGAGGCCCATCTCCCAATTTTTCAGATAATTTAAAGTCTTCTAATTTTGGTGTTATGATACCGTGTGGTATGACAGGCAACGGTTCTAACCAACTACGATCAAATGACGACGATATATGTCTATTTAGTGAATGTAGATTTGGTTGTTGAGCGGGTAAAATAAGACCTATCACATGAGCAAAGCTTTTGTAGGGAAATCCACACATTGATGGTAGTAAAGATTGACAATGATGATGAATAGTAAATCCACATTCTAAATAGTAAATTGAAGAGCATTAAAAACTCAATACATAATGTTAATGTTAGTCTACTGTAAAGAGCTGTAAAAGAAAACCAGTGAGACAAAATGCACTTGATATTAATTTGTTGAACGTTCGAAGAGACAGGACATTTGGAAAACTTTATAAATCGGTTAAAATCAAACATTTCGAGATCTAATTGGTCACGCCATAAATCAGAATAATTCTTTCGTTACATCCGAACGGAGAAAGTTTCCCAGCTCCATTTCTTTTCGAAAGCGACAAGATGAAAATTTTTCCTTTTTCTGGTCAATTTTAGTAAAATCGCTTTTTGTGCTAGAAAAACACCTTCAGAGCGAAAACTTCTGACACACAAAAAGAAAAACATCATTTGGATTCTATTTTGATGCAATGATGAAGAATAACTGTATATTATTTCACCTATATTCTATTACTTTTATGATAAATAAAAAAATGTTCCATATGACTTTTGTAGAGAATTAAACGAAGAACCATTTACACAACACAATCAGCTCAAATAGACTTAGTGGATAAAGAGATATCAACAAAATACTGAAAGGGCTGTTATTTCCGATTCACCGGTTAGTTTCAATAGAACAAGTTCATTAAATAAAAAACTTTTTTCACCTGACAAACTAGACACTAAAACATGCAAATCATCATGCACAAAAAACAACAAAATAGTTAAATGCCATTCATACCAGTGTTAGAGAATAAAGCCCATTAATTGATTTGCAGCAAATAGATCATACGTGTGCATTTTAATGCATTTTGCAGAATTTGAAATCCACAATGATTACAGTGACCTAAAGAAGAGGAAAAAAAATTATAAATAAAAATGTAAACAGTAACAAGATAAAGAACAATACCGAGATCAGAAGTAATAAGTGATCGTATTAATGGTGGTTCATGTTGTTGAAACATATGAGGAATTTTAACTTTTAAACCCTGAGTATTAGATTGCTATAAAAATTTGCTGAAAATCATAACATCAAAGAAAAATATAGTACAGACATACAATGAACGGCGAACGAACACAATTAAATGGAATTTTTTCTGCACAACCTTTATGTGTAACTAGATTGCACATTGTACATTGATAACCGTGAGGATCTAAACCCCTGAAAAACGATATCTTTTACAATCAAATATTTCTAGAAACTGAACATGTTAGACAGCGTACAAATAACTAACAGGTGCGAATAAAGTGCGAACCACTTTTCTTTTCTTTTTTTTAAGATACTGAATTAAAGTTTTATGTTTTTTTTATTTTTAACTTATTAGACAGACAATTCTCTGTATCCGGTAATCAAACGTTGTTTCATTCTTTGAAAATAATAAGCCAGAGTAAGCCAGAATAAGCCTTAAGTAAGAATAAGCCAGAGAAAGAACAGATGCGAAGGATAACTACGATGGAAGGAACAGGTTGTACGTGTTCTTATACTTGATCTAATTAATTATTTGATAACATTTCTATTAGCTTTTCATTATATGTATTTCACGTAAACAGTTCATCTTTATTTAATTAATTCTCAGTATTCTATTACTATTAATAGATGATCCCAAAAAATACATCATGTTATACACAATTTAATGTCATCTGAAAAAGCTAACTGCTCTTATGCACTAAATTTCTTTGCAATTTCAATATAGTTGTAGGTGATATAACCAAAAAGATAGCGCTGAATCCGTTGAACATTTATGTTCCAACTCTATTTGTTTAATTTTTACATAATTTTGAAATGTTGAAAATTCGCTGACGTGGCATCGCAGTTATCCTTCTTACTCTTACTTATCCTTTTTTTTACTATGGTTTATTGTTTTTTAAATAATGAAACAACTTCTGATTATTCGATATAGAGGATAAAATGGAATAGTCTCTGTCTCATGAGTTTAGCATGAAAGCATAATTATTCCAGTATCTTAAAAATAAAAGCAATCTGTTATTTATGAGATCATTCGTTAGTATGGCCATTTTCGATTGAATAGATTGACATACCACATAAACCTTGTACATATTGAGCAAAAAACTGGATAATAAAATTGTTTTAATATCATATCATGATGCATGATTGTTCGACAAATTAATCTTGTCGGTTTTTTCGATAGCATGGTGTTAGCTCCAGCAATGGATAAACCTTGATAGAGATAAAAATGATCAGATATATCAAAACAGCACTTTTCTTATTATTATTTACTTTGTTTTTGACTAAGACCATAGACAAATTCTAGTGAGAATTCAAGGTTAAAACCCCATCCAAAATGAATCTATATTGGAAAAATAAAATAAAAAATTTCAAAAAAAAATTAAACAAGATGATTCTTCGTTACAATCAGCTACTAGAAAAGTATATATTAGAGAAAACTGAACATTGATCATCTTCAAAAGTTTGAATATCAAATATTAGGATGAAGTTCTATCATCATAAGACAAATACTAGATTAAAAATTAAACAAATGGGTTTTAGTACGTACAGATTGGTGTGTATTATCATGAGCTAAATGTAATAAATAATCTTTTGATAAAATAAGATAGTCTATTACTTTTGATTTGGTTTTACTACACAATTTTAAAATTATAATTTGATAATAAGAATCAGCATTTAAATAGCAATTAAATGTATTGTTTAGCGATAATATAATAGTTGAAGAATGATCCATTTCTTCGAGAACATCTTTAGAATCTTAATTGTATATAAAAAAAACTCATATACAATGGAAACATTTTTCAAATCAAATAAATGAGATATACATACCGGTATAGTGTACACGTCTTAACTTTTTTATTTGAAAAACAACATGTGTCAACGGTTTATTTGAAACATTTGTGAATGATAAAAGTTTCACGCGTAATACATTATCTGTATTCATTTTTCTTTGTTTATCTGAAATAAAATAAAATGTTATAATCGTGAAAAAATGATGAAAATTTTGGCTCACTCATTATAGGAATGAGTCTTAATGTGTATCATCTCAATCAATGAGAGCCTATAGTTTGTCACAAACAGTCTATTAAATGTTACAAATACTGAATGCCTTTCGTTACAGTCCTTTTACAAACGCAAAGACAATGTATATTTTTCGACTTTTTTCGAGTATAGATGAACACTATACGTACCAGACGAAATATTAAAAAAAATAGATCAGTTTTAAGAAAAATACCAACTATAAAGATACATTTGATCCAATAATATAAATTAGACAAAAAGACACATTGTACATAGTACGTACGAGAGATATCTGGCATCTTTTAGAAAATTATATCATACAGAGAAAATAAGAATAAAAACAATATTATAAATATCCATATGAATTTCCAAATAACTTTTGAAAGAGCAATATTTAATTTTATAGCCAAGGTAAAGAAATAATAGTGATTTTTTTCTCTTTCTCTTTCCTATGGTTGTTGTCAGTGATATGAACTTAGTTCAAACCAACTGTTTAAATTCAACTATTGAAGTCTAAAACAAATCTTTGTCTTCTCTCAGACACCATTGTCTTGATGTTAATTGTTCATAATAGTGACCTGCTATTTCATATAACCAATTAGTTTCAATGACTGTTATATCGGTCATAAATAATTTTGACGACTGAATAAGTTCATTAAATAAAATCATTCGTGGTAATTGATTCATATTGTCATAGGATAGAGTTTGAGATAAAATTGAACTTGGATGAATATAAAGTAATTGTTGTGAACCTTTCAGAGTTTTATAAGTATAACCGTCCATTTCTAATTTAGCGGCATTCATAAAAAAACAGTCTGTTAAACATTTTAATACCGATGATACTTCACCATCACATGACGATTGAATAGTTGACTTTCGTTCATTGTCTAAAAAATAAATAAAACAAAACTAATATAACTAGTCTTTTTTCTTCTATTTGAAATTCTGCCTACCTAATAGACGTTGTAAATATTTTTCTAATGAGTGTTTTATTTCCAAAATTCTTTTTAATGATTTAATATTTAGAAAATATTTTTCACAAAATTTATATTGATTTGACAGTGGTTGCTCTTCGTAGGCTTTTATAACATTCAACTGTGTTATTAAATCACCTTCTTTACAAGCGAATTTTGCATGTTGTTTTTGAGCTTTCGCACGTTGATCACCGGGCGGAGAAATGAACACATTTTTCACTTGTAATGAGGCAACAATTCGTAATATTTCTTGGGTACATTCATATTTTGACGATATTAACAGTGCTCGAGAATGGGTAGGATGAAGAGGTAATTCAGCCATTTTAGTACCTAAAAGAGAGATTTTAAAACGTAAGTACCTTAGTATAGTAACAATTATAAATAATATATTATTCTACAACAGTGAACTCTTTCTTACCTATGTCTGGTGTCAAATAAGAATTGTGGTCAATTGCTTTCAATGCATATAAACATTCAATTGATTGTAATAAATTTTTTGATGGCGGTGGCGACGGAAAATCGAACCGTACTAAATTTTGTATACCTAATGCTTTCAGTTGAATAATAACTGTAGATAAATCGGATCGTTGCATTTCAGGCATTTGAAATTGTTTCATTTTTAAATACTCTTGCTCTGGGTATAAACGATAGGCTTTTCCAGATCGTACTCGTCCAGCTCGACCAACTCGTTGTAGAGCAGATGATTGACTTAAAGGTAATGTTGTCAATACTTCAAAACCGAATTCAGGATTAAATAATTTTAATCGAACGTAACCACAGTCAATAACGTAAACAATACCTAAACGAGAGATACGTGAATATTTTTAAGGATTTTACGGACTAGTCAATAGAAAACAGAAATTTTTGCAGGAGTGAAAAGGATATTTACATTACAAACCGAAGTATACAATCCCCCCTCCCTTCCGTTCCCCATTTCGCATAGAATACAATAACTATGATGGCTGATCACTTGAGATATTATGTGAATAGAGCTTGCTAATCACTCAAGAAGTTTCACATTAACAAGATATCTTATATGTATCGTTTCTCCTTCTGATTCGAGAGGAGGAAATAATTCTTCCTGCATGAGAATGCAGCATAAAATGTACCCACGAGTATTTTCTAAAAAGAAAACGCGGTCGTCTGTAACGCCTAATTTCTCGCGGTTTTAAACTCAACCGCGGTTCATCAAATTTCTATGCGAAAAAAATACTCATTTTTTCCGAATACAAATGCGGTGGACCGCGGTTGAATTTAAAACCGCGAGAAACTAGGCATTACAGGCGACCGCATTTTCTTTTTAGAAAATACTCATGGGTAAGTTATGCTATCAATAATACAAATTTCAGGTTTCGGTTGTCACTTTGGATTATTTTTCAAGAACGTTACTATAATAAGTCTAAGAAATAGCGTCCAGTGTTTGAAATTATTCTAACTTCTGGGATTAAGTAATCGAGATCTTAGAATTTAGATCAATAAAGAGCCATCTCTGGTACAGAACTCTCATCTTTTATCATAACAGATTCATCGGCCTTCACTAAAAACTGGAAGGATGGAAGACATATGATTGATCGAGAAGAAATTTTCAAGCAATCCAGCGCATTGTCTGTGTTCCATTCCATTCCAGTCTTCCCATTTTTAGTAAAGGCCTATTCATCCAAAATTTTATCCATGGTACCCATAATTCTCAAAATCGACACCACACGAAAATGACTTAGGATTCATAATCTCTTTTTGATTACTTCTCTAGTCCGATTAATTAAGCACAATCAATTACATTTCAGCAAAGGTGGCCAACTCCCAGTCCGGATTGATAAGCTTTTTTAACTGGACTGTGACTGGACTCAGATTTGCCTGGAACTGATTATTTTCAGAGGCGTAACTGATTTTTCAGATCAGTCCTGCAACTTTTGGACTTTCGTGTACAGAAAAATCTTTGATATAGACATTTAAAGAAACAGTGTCATTTCGGTAAAAAAGATACAAGATAAAAATATAATCATAGGTGCAAATGGGAAAAAATGTCGGGCTCGGACTGATATTTATAGAACTGAGACTCTAATGGACTGGAAAACAGAGGACTTATCCATCTCTGAATTTCAGATCATTTGTGATTAGATAATTTACAAATACTAAAGACTATCTCTTAGGCTCATTATCGTAACTTTTTTTTATTGATGCATTCCAAGGGATGTCTAATTTGACTAATACTGTACCTGGGATGGTAATGGATGTTTCAGCAATATTCGTTGCCACAATGATTTTTTTTGTATTCGGTTGTGTTCGTTCAAACACTCTCATTTGTTGATCAAATTTTAAATTAGCATACAAAGGTAAAATAATTAATTTTTTTCGTTCATCTGTTCTCTTTTTCTTCTGCGATTCTTGTTCATTAGCATACGCTAGTAAATCACGCGTGATCTCTTGTACATCATCTTGACCAGCAACAAAACATAGAATATCACCACTATCATTGTATTTCTCTTCTTCATGGATTTGAATACAACAGTCGACACATGCTTTACGATAGTTAGGTACAGGTTCATTCGTATGATAAATTTCAACAGGATATGATCGACCTTAAAAGAAGAAGTAGATAAAACTACTCTATTTGCATCTATAGTATGAGTATGTTCTTACCTTCAACACTCAGAATATAACATTGTTTTAGATTTTCATTTTCTTTTGTATTTTCATCCACTGTATCATCTAACAAATCTTGGTATTTTCTTTTATTACTATCTGTTATTGTTATTGTTTCATCTTGTTGTTCAAAAAACATTTTTAATCTTTCACTATCTATTGTTGCCGAAGTAATAATAAGCCGTAATTCTTTCCTTACTTTTTGAATTTTTTTTATTAGTCCTAATAACAAATCTGTTTGTAATGATCTCTCATGAGCTTCGTCAATAATAATGACGTTATATCGTTTCAACAATGGATCATACATCATTTCTCTTAACAATAGACCTTCGGTCATGACGATTAATTGAGTTAAACCGCTTGTATAACAATCTTCAAATCGAATACGATAACCGACTTCTTTGCCCAATAAGCAATCTGATTCATCGGCAATGCGTTGAGCTATTTGAACTGCAGCTATTCGACGAGGTTCACTCATACAAACTAATTTTCCATTACGTGTCCATCCACTCTCACATAAATATTGAGGAATTTGAGTTGATTTACCACTACCTGAAATAAATAAATAAAATAATTGGAATAATAAAAGTTCTTCGAATTAAAAATAACAGCGTTAGTGTACAATAATTATATCTTCTATAGAACAATACGTCTCAATGATTGCACATGCGTATATTTTTTCATATTTGGATCACATGCGCATAAAAATTCGTGTTGCAGAAGAACTGAATCACGTAATTTGTAAAGTTTCAACATATATATTTCATAGATAATGAAATATCATTGACGCAGATTCATAATAAAGTCATAGGAACACTCTTATAAGTCTTTTGCATCCACGATTAGAATCTATACACACTGATTAGAATTATTGCAACATTAACATTAACACCACTTCCGTTTCGAAATGATTCTTATACAAACTTAGATCAGTCGAGAAAACTGATGAACAACTGCACACTTGACAATGAGGTCCAAATTTATTTAGTTTTATTCAGACAAATTAACACGTTAAGAAGTATAAGAGTAACCTTTAAGGGGGGGGGGGGGGGGGGGGGGGGGGGGGGGGGGGGGGGGGGGGGGGGGGGGGGGGGGGGGGGGGGGGGGGGGGGGGGGG
>CAJNOQ010001120.1:0-35601 GCA_905250885.1 Didymodactylos carnosus | reverse complement strand
CCACGATGTCGCATCAGGCAACTTGTTCATATGAAACACGAGTGTGAGTGAAAATAGTACAATGTAAACGAGTGTCAGACGTAGAAGAAATGAACGATAACGACGGCAAGGAAATAAGACCATTTAAGCAGGCCATCTGATCTGAAACAGAAACACCATAAACTCATCATTGTTGATAAACAGACGAGCGTGCCATATAAAGAGAAAACAAACCTGTGTTCATCGTTCTATATAGCGATCAGAACAGAACCGAATGCCAAGTGATTTAACCAAGATAATTATAATTTCTGTCATTGATCACCACACGAACAACAAATTTCTATTCACAAATTCGAGAAATGAATTTTGTCAGCTCACGAGAATCTGTGCAGACACCGTTAAGCGTCCATTTTCTTGCTGTAAGCTAAAAACGTTACTTCTTAGTATTTATCTCAGAAATGTTGTCTTATCATTTGCTTAGATTTTATGATCGTGATTTTTCACGCAGTTTACTCCATTAATTTCATGGAGTGGTTCTTTTACAGATCGACCACCTCCCTAGTGGTAAAAGTGAGCGGCGGTGAGGGTGAGTAATGATAGTGGTAGGGAGGTGGTCGATCTGTAGAAGTACCATCTATTCTATTCTATTCTGTATATAAAAATATAGGACATTTTCTAGAAATTTTCAAAAATTATACATCTTGAAAGTAAAAGTAGCCCAAAAGACTAAACAGGTGTAATAATTTATCTGTTCAAACAATGATGTCCAATCTCGAGTGCATTCTATCAGTAGTTTTATCTTTTAGAGAGCGCAAATCATGCTACACCATTTTAGTTCCACTTTTCTACGTTTTTATTAAAAAAACCGTGTAAAGACAACCATAAACATTTCTAAAATTTTTACAAAAAATAATCGAGAAATAAGAGAAACGATAGATCGCAGGCATACACACCACAATAAAAAAAAATCATTTTTGGAATGAACCAGAGAGAAAGATGCAATTTAAGGGAGAAATAAATAAAACAAAGAAAGACAGTAGAAATTAAGTCACCAGAAATTAATATTCACGCCGAGTTATCTTCACATGCATTTACCTATTGCACACATTGAGAATTAAAAAAAAGACAGGAGTCTGCTTTGACTTTGTTCGTATCTACAAGAAAAAAAAGGTAAAAAGAAACAAAAACATCTTTCTCACCGTGTTCAATAAATAATAATAATCATAAATGCGGGAAGAAACATGTGTGACTAACTAGAAAAACGTAATTTTTTGACAAACAAAATGAATTTAAAAAAAAGAAGAAAAAACCCTATCAGTTGTCATTTTCCAAAAAGAAAACACAGAAAGACATTTATCCAATTTCATTCATGTTGTGCTTGATTAGATGAGGATAAAACTGTATATTAAAGCTTGCTAATTATATTGAGCTATTCTATAGTCCGACAGTATGCATCGCATCAATTATTTTACCAATAATATACTAAAATAAGAAACAAATGATGTAAGAACGTAGTACAGTTATACACGTACCAACTTGACTTGAAGCATCAGAAACGATTACAAATCATAGCAAAAAGCTATTATTCGATTATTACTATTTCGCTTGATATACTATCAACTCTTTTAACTTCACAAGTCATTTTTAATTTAGTTTGACTTTACAATCGCTTATCAGCTACTAGAGATTTAAAACAGAATTCATTTCTGAAAGAATCAAAAGAAATACTTAATGGAGAGAAGCAGAACATGTGCAGTGACCAGTGATATTGTGCTTCCTTCTCGTCGTGTGAAAGTTATTGTTCTTTTTTCGATAAGAACAAATAATAGTAACACCCTCATACGCTGTGGACGGAGTTGTATTGCTTGGCATGCCATAACTCTGTCTTTCTCAAAGGAAACCACCTGAAGAGACCCTTGAGAAAGGTCGAAACCGATCGTAGTATTTTCTTTTAATTCTTTCAGAAATGAATTCTGTTTTTGAGTCTCTAGTAACTGATAAGCGGTTATAAAATTAAATTAAATTAAAATTGTATCAAGTCGAGTTATACATTTCATATAGATTCACAAGTCATGGTTATACGCTACAGTCATCCTTTGTGAACACATACTGCTTTGATCTGAAACCTATCGAGGTGAAAAGTGATGTGGAATACATACCTTGGCCTCAATAATTGATCGATATTTTATCATTTTTCCATATGATTTATGCGATTTAAGTGTCCCGGTCTTCTTGGCTTCCTATAGAAAAAAAATAGTCAGTTACAAAATAGATTCTAGAAGCACGAACAGAAAAGAACTAACTTTTGTTAATATTTGTATTTGTTGGATATTTGGTTTTATAACCGGTTCTTCTTTTAAGTCACCATACTCTAGTTGCCAGTCAACTTCATATTGACCCAAAAACGATATTTCAGTTATAAATACAATACGTCTACAAAATAAAAACGTTCGAAATGAGTGTTAGTATCTATTGAACAATACTTAAAGACATACTTTGATGTAGCCATTAACCAACATGGTGGTGATTCACCGCAGTTGATATGTGCAACATATGTATCAGTTTTATATTGACCTTCTTCAAGTCTCTGAAAAATAAGAAAGTGACTGACTAGATATCAACGTTTAAAATAAATAAACTGTATTGTTGATAAATATTAGACGACATAGCAACTTATAGCTGAAATAAGACGATATAATTCTGAACGCTCAGCTACCAAAAAATTAAACAGATCCTATCTATGCACATAGTTTCACATAATAAAACAGTTTAAATATGCATAATTGCCGTTACAATCTAGATTGTATTATGCATAGAATGGGTACCATTTTTGTAACTGGAAGTCACGGGCTATACATAGGATGGTTTCCCTATGCATAGCAAAACTTCTATACATAACCACGCATAGGACTCTTTTATGCATAGGGTCCTGTGAATTATACATAATACAATTGAATTATACAATTGAATTAAGGATGATCAGTAACCCCACTTTTGTATAAGAAATAGTTGAAAATTTAGTTACGTTTAGAATATAAAATCCCATAGCTTCATGTGCAATGTAAGGTCGAACCAATCCATCTTTGCCAATATGTCTTGGATAACGTACACGACGTATAAGTTCTTCGTTTGTCGCCGCACTGTAAAATAAAAACATAAAATATATCTTGAAATAGTAAACAGTATTTCATACACTTATCGTACGTACCGTTTAACCATGTCTAATGATGTGCTAGCAAAATCGACAATACCACCTGTTGGTCGTGCAACAAGACCAATAAAACCTTTTCCAAGACCTTTTACAAACCCTCCAGCTCCACCATGTTTGGCACCTTCTATCGGCTTCCTAATAACTCCAGTCACACCATCAACAAAGCCCTTGTAATTGACAAACATTCAAAATTGAAAAACGAACCTATCAAAAACTTGAATTTAACTTACCATGACGACATTTCTTCCACCAACAGCGATATCTTGTGCATTGTTTGTAGGCTCTTTTCGTCGAATACGATTTTGTTTATATTCTTCATCAAATGTCAATGTTGCTAAACCTTTGCCTAATACACCGGTTATTTTTGAAACGGCACCTGCAGCACCACCAAAAGCTGAGCCAAATAATGTACGCACACCGGTCACAACACCTTCAGCAAATTCAAGTGGACCTTCGACAGCACCCTAAAAGCAAGTAAAAAATCAATTTGAAAAATAATATTATTTTAAAGTTATTATATGGATCAAACCGATGTTATTCAATGACAATATATCATCGTACTAACCTTATATGGTTCGTAGAATAATGATTCAACACCTTCAGCAATACCTCGAATAACTCCAAACGGATTTCCTAATACATCGAGTCCCAAAACGAGAACATGTAGTTGTTTCATAAATTGATTTTGATAATGTCTGGTCACTTCTGAATTTAATCTTGAAAATGTTTGTCTCTCATGTGTACGTTCATAATAGCCTAATCTAAAAGAATGATGAAAAGAAAAAGTGAAATTAAGGGTATATATACATATTCATTTTCTTTTACGAACTTTAATATGACATCTTGTACTTCAGCTACATTCAATGTCTTTAATAAAAATCCTACTAATGGATATTCGGCTAATAATTCTTCACTAGGATCAGCACCATGCATTGAAAAACTAACATGAATCTATTAAATATAAAGAGAAAAAAAATAACATTTACACAACGATATTAGAAGATAAAAAACAACATCCATACTTTCAATGGTGATAAATGAATTTGATCAAAGTACATTTCAGTTTCACCAGATGGACTATCTGTTTGTTCTTTAATTATGGCACGCAATGATTTATTTATCAATTCTAAATCTGTATCCATATTAATAACGGGAGCTGTGATAGGCTATAAAATAAAAATTGAAATTATTATTGATCATTTAAACAAGAAAAATATGGTTACCTTTTCAGCTTTTATAAACGATAAAATAGCTACAATAAGACCTTGATCGATACGAACAGAAAATTCTTGTATGAGTAATTTAAAGTATCTAAAACAAGAAATAATAGCAACATGTTATAAAAGATAAAAAAAACAATCAAAATAATCACTTACTTAAATTGCATAATATTCGAACGTGCATTTTTCGTTTCAAATATACTCAATTCAATAAATGGTTTTTCAGCTAGAAAAAAATGAATGATAAATTTGAATATTCATAAAATAAATATTATTATACACATACCTGTATCAGTAGCAGTTATCTTTGACGTGATAGGATATAAAATAACAGGAAATATTGTATAATCTAATTGATTATCAATCTAAAGAATATATTTTACTACAGATCTATCCAAGTACAAATTGAAATTGTAATATTTCTGAGTATTTGTTTCATACTGAAAATATTTTAGTCTTATTTCAAATATTACGTACTTGTACGCGATTAATTCGAACATGTAACGCGGAATTTGTTGCTGACCACGCATATTCAATCCACAATCCATCTAATGCTTGACGTCTAATTTTTTTCGTACGACCACGTTGATTCATTAAATCAGCGGTGCTATCATTATGAAACACCACAGTCTACACATAAGAATTATTCATACTATTCAACCGTAACCAGAAATTTTCTAAAAACTAGGCCTAATGTATGTGCATCATGGTGGACGCTATGCGAAAAAAGCAAAAATGCACTTTTCCCAGATTTAAATAGAGTTAAATATATGTCACTATAGGGACTATTTAAAGGTCATAAAAACTTTTGTTCCTAAGAAATCGGATAAAACCCATAGTCAAAAACTAACCTTACAACACATAGACGAGACGTAAAACTATTGAAATTTAATAGTCTTCAGTTTAAAAATGACATGGATTCTCAATCTAGGCTTCTTCCAGGTATCAATTAGTGAAGGATCTTTTCTTTTGGATCTAAGTATACGAAAAACTAACGACGTTTCCAAAATATGTCTTCAATGGAGTAAGTTTTCAAACTTTCTCAACGCATTAATCTCGCTCAAACTTTGCACAAATATTCTTCTATCTATATTGCATGATATTAGCACTTAATAGTGTCATAGTTCCTGATCCTCGCTATAGGTTTTACAAAACCTTCTGGTTTTTCAAGTAAAATATGTTTCTTTCAGTCCATGAACACTTTTAAGAAACGATAAGGTCATATTCAGAATCAGTGCGTAAAACTGCATCAATAGATAGATATGTTTTCCCAGTCCAAAAATTTTACATGAAGGGTATCTCATTCAAAAACCAAAAGTTTTTAGAATAAGACTTTTTCTTGCGACAGCACTGTTTTTAGATATAGAGATTTATTCTAACCCAAAAACATCTACTTCCGATAATAAAAAAAGTTAATGGCTGTCTGCCTCATAGAAAATACTCTCTGTGCTACACTGGCTAGTCAAAAAAAAATTATTGCTTTACAAAGGTTTTTTGCTCCTGGAGTCTCTTCCAGACAATTTATCACTCAAAATGTAGCCATCAGCTCTTCTTGTCCACCGTCTGACTACGATTCGGCTATAGATTGATAAATAAAATAAAAATCTTACTTTATTCTCATTTACTGCGTATCTCTGCTTTCTCAAATCTAAATCTTCTGGATTCATTTCTTTTTTCTCCACATGTGATCTGTATATGTCTTCTAATACGTCATTCAAATCAGAACTAAATGGTTTCCAACGATTCTTTTTATGTTCAGTCCATACAACTTTTGATTTATTCATGCTAATATAGAGTAATTCTTCACGTTTGATATCATCGACAATTGATATGCCAATATCATGAATACCGAGTTGAACACGTTGACCCATAGATTCAGCTAACGACGGTACCTAAAAAACATCATGGACACGATCAATTCAGACGTACAGAATCTATCCCGTAGGCACAAGCGGCGATCATAGAAAAAAAAATAATAATTTAGGATGAAATTTTCGAAATTATTTTATACAACAAAAAATTAGAAGAATCACCAGATAGCTCTCACGAAATGCTCAGTAACACAAAATGATACACCATCACCAAGAGAAATGAGAAAACAACCGTAACCACTTCACTTTTTTTTTCGGACAAGTTTCGGCACATTCTTCACCTCTAACGGTCATAGAACGACACAAAATCATTTAAATTATCTCTTACGCCAGATGCTTTTTGAATAATATCAATGTTATCGCCAAATAATAGCACAGTTTGAAGACCATCAATAAATGAAGTATAGCTTATTTCATGATGTTCTCCAATAAAACCACATTGAGGCTAAAAATATTATGTTGATCGTGATCAATCAAACAAATTGTGCATCCAATTCAAACAAATTGTGTACAAATAGAAATTATACCAATTAACTATGTAATCACTTACATTTAGATCTAAAACTGTCGTATTTCCTTTTACCAATGAGACAAGTTCTCTTGGTTTCATGGGATCACTCCATGTATAATAAACATAATTTTGTGGCGGAAGTATTTGACTCTTCCTAAAAGATAGAAAAAAAAAATGAATAATAATAAAAACTTCTATTTCTTATCTAATTTTTATTTCTTACACTTCATCTTTTTGACAAAATGTAATTTCATCATTTTTAAGACAATTGACAATGAGTACCGGTGCATCACCCATTTTATAATCCGTAAAGATCATTCGAATACCATCGAAATCCGTTGCTGTTACTTCAACACTAATTGCCGGATGCTCCTTTTAAAAAATGAACAATATATTTACTACGCTACTATTTTCACGATTTATAAATAAAACGAGTCTCACCTCATCGTCCATTCTCAGTAATGTTCGATGTTTTTGATTCATTTCAAATGGAGAACTAATAACATGATCTTTGTTTGTATAGCGAACACGCATTAAACCTTTGTCAAAATTATTAGGCCAAAATGGAATAACCTGAAGTTAAAATAGAAACATTTAATTAAGGAAATAGAATGTATAATATACTTACGTCACCCGGGTTTAATGGTCCCCACTTATCTTGTTCTTTATTATTTATAGTTTCAATAACTTCGAGATCAACCTAAATAAGAGATTAAGAACCAATAAGATATTCTTCTATTTTGCTACTAAATCGAATTACCGTTGAATTATTAATAATAACCATTGACGGTGATAATGTTATTATTTTTGTTGTACCAAATGAACTTGTAACAATTTCCACACATAACTATATTAATAAATAAATAAATTTGAGATTATCTTCAATTTTTAATTTTTTCTTATCTTCACGTACCATGTATATTTTATCATTGGGTATTTTACAAATCGCCATTCCAATACTTTTAATAACATCAAGAGAAAATTTTTCACACCAGTTTGTATTAGCATGATCACGATCAGGAGTTGTTAAACGAATTTGAGCCTAATATTAACAATAATGTCATGTGTTCATTAAAGAAAATGATTGTGTTTTACTTTTTTATTCGAATCAGCATTAGCATCAAATTTTTCTGGACATATTAAAAATGGTGTTTCATCGCTGAGAATATGTGTCTGTTGAGTTTCAATCTAAAAGATGAACATAAATTTTAATAAAGAATAGATAAAAATATTGTCAATGAAAAAAAATTTCAGTTTATAAAAATTAATACTACTTACTTGAAATTCAAGATTAAACGATGTTCGATTTAATACCCAATATGGTGAATATAATAAAATTCGATAAGATTCATGAAATGTTTCAATACGTAGTGCTATATACTTAAAAGAAAGAACATTTTATTTTATTTTAATTGTTGTTCGGAATGGCTAATGTGATTCCCAGGTGTGTCAATACGAAGCCAGTTTCCTTGCACTTGACACACAGAAAGATTTGTTTATGAATGATGATTATTACTGATGGACTGTAGATAAAATGTTTAGAATTCTCAAACGCTTCATTTTCACTTTACAAAAATTCACTCAAAAGCATGCCCTTCAAAATGAAAGGGAAAAATTCTCTGTCAAATGTTTCTTTTCAGAGCTGTAGTAATTTAAACGGAGATCTTCAAACTAGAATTATTCACTGGAATCTTCAAACTAGAATCATATTTTAAATATTCCTGTTTATGTACAGCCGGAAAGCTTCCATAGCATATGCCGACAAGAGCGGCAAGGATGAGCACAAGACGATAGAATGAGCGTAATATTTCTTTCGAATGACGATATTTATTTGTGATGAGAGGTTGATCAAGCAGATAGTATGAGAATCGAAGAAGTATCAGTTCATAAAAGAGTCAGTGAATCTATTAAGTGTGTTCTCTGCTAACATGCAAAGGATGATCATCAAAATTACTGCAAAATATGAATATATACTTTATTTTATCTAGTCAGTTTGATTCTGTACTTCACAACAGTATCACGCATGAGAGTATTAATAGATCTCATCTTCTCTTCTTCTATGATAAAGAATAAAACTTACTAAACTGTCGCCAGATTGATCATGAAATTTGAGTACATATTCAGCTTTTTGATCTTCTTGTAAATTAATTGGGTCACTAACCCATTTTAGTTTAATATAATTCAAAATCTTAAATTGAAAAAATAAAATAATAAATCATTTCGAGTTTATATATGTATAACACTTACAGTAAATATGAGAATAGAATTTTTATCTCCAGAAGTAACCATCTGTAGTTGACTAGGTTTCATATCAATTGTCTCACCATTCTAAAATAAATAATATGATGAGGCCGAGTGTCCTCTAATTTTTTTTCTTAAAACAATAAGTAAAGCGAAGCTCGTGAAAATGTGATCGTTTTTCGTCGATATAAAACTTTATGTCTCATCTTATAACAGACTGATCACATAATTCGCACAATTCTGTAGTTATACAAGATCTATGATTAACAGGCTATGACAAGATATTGAAGCAAAATCACATAACTAAACAAGCAGTCAATATCTACAATAACAATAATCAAACTAACAGGCGAAATTTGTCCAAAAATAGGATATTCGTTTGGGACCTATAAGATCGACAGATATCCAAGTGAAAGACTAGGTATTATGAGACTAGGTTATGAATCATTTTCAACCAATCATTTACAATGAAAAAAAACTGTCACACAAAGTTTCGTTTAACTTACATTGATTGTACATTGAGCATCGACTGGTAATAAATTTGTAAAATGTAACGCTGGTTGAATATAAAGACTAAATGCATTTTTGTCATTCTGATCAGTATTTTCGGCATAAGCTTTATGAACTTCTTTGAATATCTTAAAGGAAAATGAAATAACGTTTGAGAAAATCAGTTTGATAACAAAACAACAAATACATACAACAAAATGTGCTTCAGAACCATTTTTTAATTTTAGTTTTCGATTAGCAGAAAATTCGGTTACCCAATCAAATGAGAAAAAATCATTTATAGGTTGATCATCATCGTCTCCTCTACAAAAAATAAACACAAGGTAATAATCCAAAGAGAAACGAATGGATTACATTGACTACGATGAATAAAGACATATTTCATATAAAGTATTGTAAACATTTGACATTATGTAATTCGAGAGGATGAAACGACATATATTTGCAGTTAAATTAGAAATTAGAAGTGCAAATACTTCTAACGAAATTTAGATAAAAGTTTGGTGAGAATAATCAACCAATTGAACCAACTTACTCGTCAATAGCAAGAAAGACTGGTGAGTGACTATTAACATATAATAGCCATATTGGTACATAATATTCTTCATTGACAGCTATTTTAGCAACACGTTTTGCATTTTTAATATCACCATCTCCAGCATGAAGAACGACTAATGGTAGAGGTGTACTGTTGTAAATCTTGAAGGAATAAATAAAAAATACTTAATTTGCATATGAAAAGTTCCATACTTACTTTAAGAATTGAACTAAGGATAATTTTTCGTCTATCATTGTTCAATTGTGGATCACATAACATTTGTACGGGCCATTGTACATTTGATGTCGGACCAATATCATAGACCCGTTGCCATGTACGCGCTAAGCTAACGGTTTTTATTTCATTATCAATCTAAAATGTATCCAGTCTTTTATTCATTGTTCACATTTTTTATGTTGTTCATCTTACCTTAACCGATAATTCTTGTCTACGATGATAATCTTGTTCTTCAATAACCGATAAACGTGTCGAGGCTGTACGATCATTTCCTGTCGTTGGTACCGTTAATGCGATAGAATCCTTATCTTTTAGTATACAAGAAGTGTTACGATCGACAAACTAAAAAAAAACATTTTCAAAGCTCATGATGGATCAGCGATGGACAGCCTACTCCGTTGCGCTCCGTCATTTTTAAAATCATTCTTCGTCCCGTCTTCGTGAAAAAAAACTTTTTTGCTTAGTCATTTTTCAATATCGTTTCGTGTAGTAGTGTTCGTCGTCTGGAATACCGATATTCTTAAACGTTCTTTCTCACAAAATATCATGTCTTATTTCGAAACAGTTAGAGGAATATACACAAAAATTAATGGAAAATTTCATGTTTATTTTTCTACAGAACGAGTGACGATAATCTTGTATACTGTTAGATGATTTTAGATTAGATCATTGATGAGTGATGATTACGCCTGCAGCCAAAACACGTTTCTGCTCCGCGAAGACTTCACTTCGCCAGTTTTTAGGTTGTACGAGACTCGTTCACCGAACAAAAAAACTTTTTGAGACTGCGGATTGTCTATCCCTCATGCGTCTTTGTAAAAGATTCCAGCTTTTTAAGTACACTCTTATATTTGGTGAAGCGACAAAGCTAAAGTGTTCACAACATCTGTAGTTAACTATTGTGGAATCGTACACGAAACAGGAACTATACCTCAATTCCATCTAAATTGTATAAAACTAATTCTTTTCCAGTAGCATTCTGCATGGATAATAATGGTTTTTCTTCATCTTCCCCTGGCGGTAAACGTCTGTTATAAACATCGTTAAATAAAGCTGATAGACGTTGTGCTAGATCCAAACCAGTCTTTGTGATTGTTAAATTTAATAATTGATCAGCACGAATGAATATAATTTGTTTGGTACTGGCTAGTGGTGCATGATTGCTTTCTGACTTTTTTTCACCTTCCTGTTCCCCTGCTGTTGAGTCATTTTGGTCATTTACAACCTATATATAATGAAAAGTAAAAAGATATCACATCATGTATCATACAGCCTTTTGTAACCATAGCTAGAAGCTTTAAGTCTATAGCGCATACTACAAGTACAGATAATTACCCTGTTTTAAAAAGATAAAAGAGGATGATATTTAAGGCAAAGCAAAGAGAAATGGAAGCAAAACGGGAAAATGCTGGTGCTTTCAAATACTGATTCCATTTAACAAAGAGTTTTCAGCAAAAAAAATGGTTGACATCCATAAATTCTAAGAAATGTTAAATTCTTTCTCTACATCCACGCCTGGTTAGGCTAAATATAGCGGAAAAGTACTAAAATAATTTTTAAAAACATGAACTATGCCCACCAATTATTGTTAGTAAGTTAATGAACACTGGTGCATATGTACTAGGCAGATACCTTTAATGATTTGTTTTGATTGTTTACCTCGTAACTATCCTCGATGTCATCCTCCTCAGTCTATAGACCAAAATATTATTCCAAGAATTGTCTAACGGAATTAAGTGTTCTACTGCTGACATACCGGTACAATTGAACATGCAATACTCCATGGTTTCATTGTACTACTTTTTGTTTCAAGACAAGGTTCAATTAACGGCTCCCAAGTTAGCATACGTTCGTTGAACAAAGCCATTTCAACAGAAACAGTTGACGATAATAACATCTCAAATAAAATAAATATATTAGACTATTTTGCTTGATCCTGTAAAAAATATATATGGTTGACTTACTGCACTTGACCAATTTTTAACATCTGCTGTTATATTGGATAAAGTCATGGCTAGTACAGTTTTTGTTGATGATCCAAAACCTACTTCAAGTTTAACTGCAATTGAATCACAAACGAATAGAAGCTAGAATAAAAGTACAGATATCCGATGATATTTTTCCATGAGAACACAGTCACAAAACTAACTTGTTGAAGCATCACTTTTGGTTGTGTTGCCAATTCTTCTTCTTTTACTTTCATTTTTTTCTCTGCTTCAACAGCATCTTTTTGTTCAGATGGAATACCTGTAACCGCTTCAAGTACATCAGTCGTGTCGTGACCTAAAAATTTGAAAATATAGTATAAAAAAAAAGAACATATGTGTAACACATTTTTTAACGCATACCATCGACAAACCAAAAACCTGCATCTTTAAATGGTTTTGGATCAAACAGTGATTTTGTAGTCACTTTTTCCAATTCTTTTGTAGTAGATGCCTAAACGATTACAAACTGAACATTTAATAATTATAAAAGTTGATATTTCTTCAATCATTAAGTATTAATTATATCTCTGACATATCAAGAAAAATTACTAAATTAGCTTTATTACACATGATTCAACTATTGTTCGGCCGGTTCACGCGTGACGGAATAACATTTTTTCATTTTATTTTCTTAATATCTCTGCCATCTTAAGTCCGGAAAGGCTGAAGTTTTTGCAGAATGTGTGAGACTAGGTGCTCTCCAAATCCTAAAAGTTTTATCAACTTCAATCATTTGATCTGGAAGCTACAGTCAAAAATATAGGCCGTGACGGAATAACATAAAATGGACTTTGACTTTTACAGAAGACTAAAGAAAGCAAAAAAATCAGCGGAACCAAAAGAGCTATGAAAAAACTTTCTGTAGGAAAGTTGTAGCTCAGTCAATAGGCTATACGTGGAAAAAGGAAAACAATTAAAAAATTTCAAAAATTCGCCTTTGTAGATCGAAAAAACCGTCGTAAAGGAATAACGTTTTAAGAAATGAGGAAGTTTTTCTCAGTTTTTCTTTGCTTCACAAGTTGAAAGTAGTGTGTCAAATCACATAAACTGTTCTTTTTAAAGAGAAAAACAATGAAAAAAGTCATCTAGGCTTTTTAACAACATAACGAATTTCTTTTGCAACAAAAATTTTAAAAGTCTCTAAAATCTAAACACATATTTCTGTTCTCTCGTTAAATACTGAGCAATTTCAATCACATTTCTATGTAAGACATTAATATGATGTTGCATCTGAATTCTTGGTAACGCAGCTGATTTTAACAAATGTTTTTTTAAGTGTCATTCTAGTTATATCGAATTGTACTTGTCTAACAAGTTCAGTGCTAATTATTTTTGATTTTTTTTACAAATTTCAACGAAATCCTGAGCACATGCACATTGTTTTCCAGCCAAAATTTCCATCCATACAAGTCGTTTTAAGGTACCACCGATTCTATCGACGACACCTTGTCCGTGTGACGAAGCGAAGTAGTTCCAGCTTAAATCTAAAGTTAGTTTTGTTCATCATATTTGTTAAATGTTGAAGAAGATAACGATTTTTAAACTGACTAGCAGCACCATCAGAAAAAAAAATGATTTCACCAACATCCGGCATTTTATCAATTATTTCATCAATTAAGAGTTCTAAACAGGTAATTACTGTGTATTTATCATGTGCCATTGAATTTGAGACCAGGCCAAGAGAATAATCGCAGGCGAGTTATTGTAGCATTTCTCGGCATCTTTATGGTGTTTTTTCTTCAATAAGCTCCTCAGATGTAATTAGAAGGTCCATTCAAATACTTGTGTTCATCAAAGCATCCATTCATAATAATAACGTGCAAGAAAAATGATTTTGTTTTCTTGCTGGGAAAAACTTGATCATTCGGCGTTATCCCGTCACGCTTATTTAAACTATATCTCAGCGCTTTTTTTAAAGGTGAATAAGCACGTTGGATAGAGCGCAAAAAACTGCTTTTACAGCAATAATTTGTTAAATCAGAAGATGCTTATTGTCTACGTTTTCGTGAACGGAATAATATTCAACGGAGTATTACCTTTACAAATGCAAATAACTTTCTTAATCTGAGATAAAAATTGGTTGTCTTTACACGGTTAAACATCTTATTCAGCGCCGTTCCAAAAATGACGACAAGAGTATAAAAAGCACATTTTGTTTAGGCAACAAATTAGACATCAAAATTTGATAACGAATTTACACTTCTGCCGGTTCTGAGTGACATCTCTATAGAAGTAGTTTTTTTGGAAAATCTATTGCACTAAAGTAAGAAAAAAATAGGTTTTTATATACTATCGACAACTCTGCGATATGGTCATCTTGATTCTACTTGATTTTTTGGTCACACTTCGCCAAAAAAATCTACCGTTACGTGGACTTGCCGTGCTATTTTTTGGAGAGATCTGACTATACTGTTTGCGTTTTTGTTTTCATTACCTCTAATGTTCCTATTGAATTCATGACGCCAATAACTGTTTTGACAGCAGCTGGTGCAATACTAATAATAATATCGGATACACGAAGATCAATTTTTTGTTGATTACTATCAGTTATCATAATTACATCGACCTTAGCTGGTTGCAAAATCTAAACAACGACAACTATCAAGATGAAATAAAAGCATTTCTTTCTTTATCAATATATACCCTATATTTCACTTTTGATGAGTCATCGCTTCTACTTTTTAATTCCGCAAAATTTGAACTATACATAGTTAAATCTTTTAGCCAAACATACATTTTTGTATCATCACCGGCACTAATCATTTTCATTTGAGCACCCATCTGAAAAGTAAATAAAGAATATGTTATGAACGAAAAGGTATACATTTTTATTTATATTAAACATATAGACTAGCCTACACTTACATCAAGTACAAGACAATTTGAATTTGCATTATGTTGATCTTCAAGTAGAATAACTTCTGGATTCTTAACCAAAATATCGACTTTTGTTTGAACATCAAATTCAACGCCAGGTGGACGAGGTGCAGTAGCTGAAAACAAGTTCATATCAGTCATTTTTCCATCTTCTGGAAGTGTTGTAGTGACATGTAGTACATACGTTTTTCTTTCTTTGGTGGTTTTGGAACTGGTGATTGTGATGAGTCGTCCGCCTTACGTCGATCGATTTGTGATGGTGAACTTGATGCATTCGGAGATTCAGTCGTTGTATCTCTCGAAGCTTCATCATCCTCTTCCGTCACTTGTGGACTTTTATTATCGGTGCCACTTGATAAACCAGACATGAAAAAATCTTGTAGTGTCATCAGATAATCAAGACTAATACATATGTAAAGACTTTCTAGTTGAGCATTTACTAAAATAAATTTGAATAATAATTTTTCATAAAAAATAGGAAATAAATTATCATTTACATTGTCTCAATGCGATATCTCGTTGTTGATCTTTTGGTTTGAATTCAAAGACAGCAACTAACATATGAGCAGATGGATCTACGGAAAAATGTCTGTCCATCATTCTAAAATGAAAAAAAAATGAAAATAATATTAATGTAACGATTAGTTATTTTCTTACCTCGTCACGCCAACACTCTTATGTGTATCACGTAAATCGTCAAGCAAAAAATTTTTAACTCGTCCCATTGCTTTATAACTTGAATCATTCATTTGTTTAAATATTGCTTCAAGCATCTCGATTCGAACATCAGCTAATTTTAAATTTTCCAGACGTTCTTCACGACGTTGTGTCTAAAGTAGAACAGTATTTTTAAGAGAGAGAAATATTTATTGTAAACACTAAATACCAAATTTGATTCACCCAAATAGAGTGTTAATGCAAGTGTTTTTATTTCAGCACGAATTTTCATTGTTGGTGTTACTTCTGTAATTGTTTCTGAAACTTCTATAAAAAGAGGACATAATTAGATTCTGTTAGAGAGTAATAATTCTAAAAATGCATGCTTTTCAAAACATGCAAAATCTGAAGACAAAATATTCGATTTGTGACTGGCAACAAATGCATGCTGCACTATAAAATTTCACTCAGGTGTTGATTCATCATACAGCAGTATGAAAAAGAGGGTGTGTTTAGTATACCGTTAGTATTAGTGGCATCACGTTTTGGACGTTCTATGAAGTAGAAATACATGAGTAGAAAAGACTCATTTCTTTTTACTAGTATCATATTTAACAAAAATATATTTATTGTACGCCTCTTACCATGTTGTTTTTGAATAACTGTATCACGTAATTTATTTTCTTCTTCTTCTTGCTCAGATGATTTATAATGATAGTGTTCCACTGTTTTATCATCGTTAGATGTGGATGCCATTTGATCGCTGACATTTTCAGAAAAATTTTCCAACAATACTTTCATTACGCATGCAAAATCACCTTTTGATAATTTAAACTAGAAAATCGAATAGAATTTATAAACTTTACCAAAGAGTACGATAAAGATGACTAATTTGTTCAAAAGTTGCTCAATCGATACTGGAGTTTTTCGCTCAAACTTTCATAGTATGTGACGACAACATATTTAAAAAGATTCTTAGAATACTTACTCGGAGATTATTTACTTCAGAAGGTTATATGATTTTCCGTAAAAGTCTTAAAAATATATTCCTAAAAAATCTTCACTGTAAAAAAAGTGCAATTTCTTTTATAAATAACTCGATCTAGGAAGTAGATCAAGAGCTCGCTCATACTTACAACATAAGAAGCCTATAGCTTTCAAACTTATAACTTCAATCTAAAAATGTTGGTTCACCGAAGTTTCAAGTCGAAGTGATAATAGAGAATATTAAAAATTAAAAATAGATTAAATTTTCATATTTCAGTGTATTTGTTTTAAGATCGTCGATAACTTTAGTTTTTGAAGATGACTTATTTAGAAATAGCATGCAATTCTAGTGAATCAACTTTTAGACACAAATTACTTATCCTATGAATATGAGTTCTTGATCTATTTTCTAGATCGAGATATTAACCAGACAAATTGCACTTTTTGTACAATTATTGTTTAAGCATAGAAGAAAACCGGATCAGTATTGTCTGACATTGGGGAAGATGGTGGTAATAGCTATATAATTGAGCGCATATATTCTTCACTATAGTTAAGCACTGATATGTTTCACTTGAATATGAAAACTTATACATACATGAACAAACTCCCATGCTGCTTTCATGCTCACTGCCGGTTCACTTTTTGCTTGTTCTGGATGTAATGAACGGTCAATTGTTGTTGTCAATGCTTCACAATCCAACAATACAGCTTCTCCAGCAATATCATGTTTTTCATTTAGTACAACGCGTGATGCAAGAACGTTTTCAATTATAATATTTTGTTGTTCAACCAAACCACGTTTTTCATGTTGTATAAATTTTGTACGCAATGATAATTTACCTAAATCTAATAGTAATGCTTCACTTGAATAAGAATTTGTTGGTATAAATATATTAGGTGCATTAAATTCAACATCCAAATGTAATTTAAATGCTTGTTCTTGTAATTTTTGAATACTTTCTATAGTAGTTTCAGCATATTGTGATGATCCCAATTCCAGAGCACCTTTTGAGACATTTAATGCCTCCAAAAATGACTATAAAAAAAAGAAAAAAATTATATATCTAAGATCAAAAAGAAAAGACAGCCATTTTACAGTCTCCCCTTCCATACGAATGAATTAGATGTGTTCACTTTTTAATTTAGAAGTGACATTTTCTCTGTTCGTACATACCAGTAATACATTGATATGCTTAAATAAGAAAACGATATTTGCTTTAGCAAATTTCACTTCGATATCACAATCGACAGTATCCAAAGCTTTTTCTTGATCCGCTGGTAAATTATTTAATGTGAAATCAACACGTAACAGTTCACCATCGTCACCTTGTTGTGATATGATCTAAAAAAAAGAAAAAAAATAAATACATCGAGCTGATGGTTAAATCACGCACTTTCTTGTATTTGGCACTAGGATTCGGATCATAAACATTCAAATTACTTAATATAAGATTAACAGCAGTTTTACTGGGCTGTTGGGATACATTTGCCTTTATACCTAGAGAAACAAAAGTAAGATATACCAATTAAAAATTAAATCCTAACATACCTCCAACACTGATATCAAATACGGCTGCGTCTTTTGTGGAAATGAGAAAACGAAATTCTTCCAACTCAGCCTTTATTGCTAGACTAGCTGCGGCCACGACAGTTTCTACAACAAAAATGAAAGCACGGATGTTTACTGTAGTGCAGATTAACCAATCTATATCAGAAATTATCTGTTAATAACCTACCTGGTTTTTTCTTTCCTTTATCTAATGCGGTCGTTATCTGTTTGCCATTTTCTTGTAGTTCTTTTTGCTTCTTTTCTTCATTTTTTTTTGCGTCTTCTAGTTCCTTTTTCTTCTGTTTTTCTGCCTCGCTTTCTGTCGGTAATTTTTTCATTAAACTATCTTGAAATCTAAGAATACTCAGTAATGCTTGTAGTTGTAAATTAACTTCTAATTTTGAAAAATGTAATGTGCCAATACTCTCAATCGAATTGTATGGTTCATTTTCAAACATTGGATTATCAAGTGATGTCTAAAAGCATGCAAAAATTGAGACAGAGAAGGATGACTTCTACAAATAAAAAATCTAGTCATTTTTCTTTTTGCTAACATACGTCAATGTAAACATACTTTTAGAAAATCGATACTGATCAATTTTGTATCATCATCTTCATTTTGTCGTTTGGCTGAGATGAGACGCAGTGGTTCACCAGAATGTGTAACAAATTGTTGATGTAAAACGATTAAATCAGCTAGAGATGCATTAAAGTTGATATCATAAGTTTTAACCGATGTTGTAACCACCATTGCAACCAGAGATAAACGGAGAAAGGGACGGTCCTCATTATCTTCTTGATGTTGATCACCATCTACTCTTGAAGATGATGGAGACTCTTCAATCAAAAGATCAAGCTAAAGAACAAAAATTAAAAAAATAAGAGACATACACGATCAACTTTGAATACCTGTGATAACTCAAATGTTGCTTCTAATTGGGTCAATTGAAAATGAGAATCTTTTTTTTCTCCTTCCTTTTGTATATCTTCTCGTTTTTTATCATCGCTCTTTGTTTCCTCGTTCGTCTCATTTTCCTACAAATAGAAATAAAGATTTACAAATAACACTTCCTCGATGATTGACTGTGAACTCAATGTCAAATTACTTACTCCATGTTCTTCCTGTATTTTTTTTACTGGTGTCATTCCTTCAATTTTTTCCATGGTATCAACTGCCGATAAATTTGTTTGTACCGGTTGCTAGAATGAAATAAAACCAACAATAATATGAAAAAGAGTGAGACTTTAGTTTTTAGTGAACCCACTTCAATGGGTGTAATTTCTTGAGTTGTTTCATCGATGGGTTTTGTTTCGGGGAATGGTACTGATTGCACATGGTGAATGATTTGAAATAGTCTTGCATCTGATAAACGCATATCAATAGCAGGTATTTGTCCGGCAATTTTAAATCTATACAAAACAGACAGTATACATTTAAAATATTCGAAACTAGCAAAATGCAACAAACTTACGCTGGTAAGTCGGCATCATCCGAATAAATACACTTATATACATCCATATTTAAAGTCATCGGTTGAATTAAATGTAAACGAGTCTCTTGTGTACTTCGAGCTTCGTACCATTTTTCATCTAAGAATAAAAAATATGTAGTAGAGACATAAAAATACAATACTATCGTCAAATAACGTACTTCTTTGAGCATAAAGAAGTTGAATGGACTCTAATTGCAGTTGAAATTTCGTGTAAGAACGTTCTCTTGCTTCTTCAATACTCTATAAAAAAGAAATAAGAACATATCAGCACAAATTGGATTAAACGATTTTCACAGACATACTTTCGCTTCCTCCTGCGATGCGCCTTGATTTTCATCAGCTCGTTTCAATGTAAAATGACCAAAATCCATACAAATGAGTGGACAACCCCTAAAAAAGCAGATCCATTTCTGAATATGGTAGAAATACAATAAACCATACCTACTCTTGATAAACTCCATTTTCTGGCAGAAGAAAATAGGATGACTGTAAATCAATATCAATATCAAGAACTTTAACTTTTTCTAGATTATGTTTCATTAATAAGTAAGAACGTTGTTTAACATCGGTGTACGTTGAATAAGCAGCTTGTTTAACTCTAATATCAAAAAAGAAAGATACAACAATAATGAGATTTATTTAAGCAAAACAGATTAATATACCCTTGTAAATTTCGTTTACTATCAGGTTCAAAACATGTAACAAGTTTATTGATTGTTGGCTAAAACAAAAGTGAAAATGCCGCTTTATACGATCTATCTATTAGAAAACTTGTGTTTGTTGGTTATGAGCTACATACCGCATCGTACGTGATTTGTAAGGATTCTGATAGTACTTGTATTCTATAATCTGACTTAGATTCAAGTGGATTTGTTTCAAATTCAACATTTAAAAGATCCCTTTCTTGTTCAGATATTTGAGGTTTAGCTAATATTGGACGATTTTCATTTAGATTCTCCCTATTTGTCGTGCCTGTCGTTGATAAACCGAATACCTCAAATGAACGTAAACCCACTACAACTCTAAATTATATAAACATCCTTAGAATATAACATCACAGAAAAAAACATATGTCTACTTACTTAATTCCAGAGGATCCTGGACGACGTTTAAAATTGACATTTGTGCCTGGTACAACCGCCCGAGCAACAACATTAAAACTAAAATAAAAATCAACACACATAGGTATACATAGCAGAAATAGAGTATATCTTACTCAGCATCATCGTCTTTTAATAAAGACCAAACATTTACATCCAACTGTTTCAAACCGACAATAAGATTAATATCAACATACTAAATACAAAAAATAGCATTAAGATTATGAATCACTTATTTATTGATCTGTGTCGACAGTAGATTCTGATCGATTGAAGGGAGATAGAAGTTTTTTCATTCTCGAAATTCGTACGCTTTTTGCTAACATTTTCTATTTTCTATGGAACAGTCTGTATTCACTTGTGTGTAACAATCAGCATACTAATGCAATAATTAAACAATTAATTATTAGTTCTTTCTGTTGAGTTATCTAGCAGAAAGTCTAACCAAGATTTATTTCTAGCACAAGAACCTTGGATTCTGTCAACATCTATGTTTGTTTATTACTTTTTGCTTTATTTTTTTCTTCTCAAGAAAATCGTTTTGTAGGCTTAATATGTTATAGATCAAGTTTAAGCTTTTTTAGTTCTTATCTTGTCTACGGCTTCTAAAAATGTGTTTCCAGTTAATAGAGAGATAAGTTGAAACAAAGGTATATTACGAAAACTCTGTCATTAAAAGATTAAACTGTTTTCACTGGTAGTATTTTTGATACAAACTCTTTAGTAACGGCAAAATTTGCTGATTAACAAAAGTTTCGACGATTTTGTCGACAAAGAAACAAATTAACCAATTTGTTTCAATTAAAGAACTGTTTCCTTCGCTTCTAATCTTAATCGAAATTACTGTTTAGTGGTATCATTCATGAAAAAATTATTCTAAAGTAGATATATACAACATAATTAGAAGACGTTAGAGCCAATAATCGGAATAAATAATATTTTTTATCGATATTGATACAGTAGTGTAGTTGTACGTTTAAAAATTTTCATTGTACATTCTCTTGAAAATGGCTCTAAGAAGTGACCAAAACGTAGAACGTATTATTTAAAAAAATAAATACTTAATTTTATTCGTTAATTATGGCTGCTTCGTTAAAATATTAAATATGCAAGAAAAAAATTTGAGCTTTCAGACTAGTCAAACTTTTTTACTTTACAATTGAATCTAAACAAAAACAAACTTGCCACAGTTTAGCACATTGCTCTCTCAAATAACAATCGTGAACCAGGAGGTTTGTAACAAATTATTTCAAGTCAAAAGTTAATGAATGTAACGTATTTTACTACACGATTCTTTGATCATAATTATTCTATTAAAAAATGTGAAAAACAAATAGGATAAACGGCTACGTTGCTTCGTCGCATAAAGAAAAAACAAACCAAAAAACATTAAGATAAAAATCTCCATCTGAGAACGATTATTCTATTACTGAAATAAGTGCCTTGCTCACTATCTCTGCACACAAAATATTATTATTATTACCTCCTTCGGATAACCAGCTGATGATGTATCGTCACCTTCGTATCCAATAGCGCCAAACAACTTCTTCTTTTCATCAGGTGACATTACGTTTTCCAAATCAAGTTCTAGAAATAAAATAGTTCTAATTGAATTTAGTCATATTAACTAGTCGTTCTATTGTTTCTCTCACCTGGGTCTTTATTTGTGCTTCCTGACCACCAACTCGACACCCCACCCCACCATGATTTCGGTTCTTGTTCTTTTTTCTTTTGGGCCTTGACGTAAAAAGCGATAAAAAAATTTGTTAAAAATTTGTTCAACAGTATGTTCTTACTTCAATCTCAGCACTTCGTCGTAAATAGGTCAAATTGAATACATCAAGTTTTTTTTCAATTTCCTAATGAAAAAAACAATCGGTAGATGAGACAAAATCAGTCTATTGTTATTAACATGTGTTTACTTGAGCTCGTTGTTTTTGTTCATTGGATATTTTCCCAGTTAATTCTTGAAAACGAATTTTTCGGTATTCTCGACATCGATCTAAATGTGCTTTAATATTTTCCCATTTGTAACAATCAAAATGTGGGCGAACATCTTCATTAACGATAGCATTATACGCAAACACCCACCTAAAAAAAGCAACAAAATAATTATTCATTATGTTAATCTGATAACTCAGTATAACTGAAGACCTTTCTACAGTGACACATAACCTTTCTATACAGCTGTATACCTTCCCATGTTTCATGAGTTCAACAAAATACTTACCATTCTTTTGTATTTTTATCTTTAATCGTGTTCTTTGGTCGATACTTTATAAATTTTGTCTTTAACATAATATAATCTTGAAACTCAAGTAAATCGAGCATATCAGAATACTAAAATAAGAAATCAAAGTCTCGATCTTTTTGACTATGTTTCATGGTTGAGCAAATCGAACAATCGTTTTTTTTGTTAATTTTTCTTGTAAAATTTTTTGAAAGTTATTCACAATTTTGATTTCGAAAAAATACATTAAATATCCTAATTTTCTTCTATGCGTTGTTTTATTTCCGCCATACTTGTTTTTTATTGATATTGAAACTAATTTGATCAAGATCAATGGTAATGTCGAACATTGGTCGTGAAAAATTGTCTTCTCTCGGTTTCATAATCATTATAAGTTTTGCAATAACATTTAATGGGCGAAGAACTAGAAAGAGAAATATAAAAATATTCTTCTTTAAGACAATCAGAAACTTTGATCTCTTCTTTACTGTAATCAACGACGCCCGGATCTGGCACATAGTCTTTCGTAGCTATTTTAGAGCGTAAATCTTCCTAAAAATATCAAAAATTAATTATTATGATTAAATATCAGAAACAAAGAAATATAAGTTAACAGAATAGTTACGAGTTAGCACAGTCACTAAACATACCACAATATCGTTTCTAGACATATCTGAACGTGATTTAGCATCTGAATTCCAATAAAACGATAGAGCACTCAATTCACCAAGCTTAAAAGGGAGAAAAAACAGTTGTTATTTACAACCATTTGAATTCATTCAAACATGCGAACTTTGAAAATGACTGGTGTGTCATCTTTCAGAACTGTCGGGTTCCATTCGGTATCAGTTGTCTAAAAAGTTAAAAAAATTATACAAATAGTATCGAAATTTCGTGATCAAGATTGATTTTATTATTATTTCTCTATTTACTTTCAATTCTATGTAATTTAATGTTAGTCCAAATGAAAATGGATGCCCGGGCTTTGTTGATTTATCCTCATAGGCAATATGAATATTTCGAATAGATAATTCTAGATTTCGTATTATTGTCAATTGCATACGTTCAACAAATGTATCATGATCTTTTTGAGTTTCTTTTGATTGTTCTAATCGATAGAGAAGATAAAAAAACATTAAAAATGGAAAATATTAGTCAAATCAACTTTACCATAAGCTTCTTTTTCTTTTCTCAAATCTTCAACTTTTCGAACTTCTTTCATTTTTGCTTCATGTTGTTCGTTTTCATCTCGTTTTGCATCATATTCGACTTCTATAATAAATATGAGATATATATTAAGTATTATTCTTGTGAAAGTTAAAAAACTGTTCTTACCAGTTTTTGGTACAACTAAGATATAAAGACCATCGATATAAGCTTTTGTTGGATGTTTATAGAGATTTTTCCATGGGATAACAAGAGTTAATTTTTCTAAAAAACACAAAAAATCGATACAAAACTATTGATGATCAGTTAGGCGTAGTAACTTACGAAGATAACCAGTTAACACTGTCACTGGCAAATTTAAATCAGCCTAAATAAAATTGGATATAAGAACTTATTTTCTCTGATATTGTATATACTAACCAATGCATTTGGTTTTAAATAAAGATTTTCTAGAACCACATTTCCTAAAATAGAGAAAGCTATATTTTTCTTCTGTAGTCAGTGATTTGACTTACCATTCCATAAATCAATTTTTAATTTTTTATAATCTAAATTTTCGATATAATCACCCAAATATTTATCCAAAATATAAACGACAACATTTTCTAACACCATGTTGTCTCAGTTATATTCTGCAACCCACAATTTGATTTTAAATATCTAAAAATATTAGATTAGAAAACATCGGCTAAGCATAATTTTTATCATAAAAATATTAATTCAGTTAATATAGAGAAAACATTTTACAAAGCACTTTAGTTTCTGAGCTAACAGAAATATGTTATAGACTGTGAAGATTATACTAAAGTTCCTTATCGACAAAGTTTTTCAGAGAATTTATTTGAGTACGATCGTCGGTGTTCTATCAACATCAAAGAAAAGCGATGTTCATCAATCATGTGATCACTTTTTTCGATTTGTTTACTCGTTCCCCCTCTCAAATGACCAAGTATGATCAACTACTCTCCCCTAGTCATATCAAAAAAAAATTTTCTCAATTTTCTCTAGTATGGAACTTTTACTAGTTTATGTAATAAGCTGAAAAAAAAACTAATTAATGATAAATTTGAGTTCTAATGCTACTTTCTGACTACTAAAAACGAGGCTAAAATATATTTTAAAACATCTCTAAAGTCCTGAAGGTGTCTAGAATGTACAGGTTTAACTGTAATATCTATCGTTACGAAAAAATAACGAAAGTCACACGTATCTCAAGTTGAAATACTGCCAGGTATGGCTAAAATCAGACTAACACTTTACATAGTATTAAAAGTTGGTTGATTGTGCAAAAGAATAGTGTTCTACACTCAATTGAACGTTGAAAAATATTTTCGATAGTTCGATCATTCCACACATCCATCGAGTACTTTCTTGATGAAAAAATATTTCATCCGCCTTGGAACGCTCCGAAAGAAATAAAATTCCTCCAAAATGTGAGATTTTAATTTTTTAATAGATTAAACGAATCTACATGTTAAACAATACGATATCAATGAATTATGTAATCACGATATCATGATAAATATATAACTGATCGAATTTTGAGCAACCGATTGCTTTTCATGTTACGACATCTAAAATTTAACTCTTCAGTTCCCAATTTTTCTTGTATTTAATTGAGCTACGACTTTGCATAAATTTGTTTTACTATTTGTGTCACATGGAAGATTAGCATATAAATACATAGTTGTTTCTGGACTTCACACTAAATTTCCTAAGAAGACTATTTTTTTATATGAAATCCGTGAAAAATATTCGGAATTAACACACGCAAGTGCGTCGAATGATATATAACTCAAAAAGTTTCGCAATTAAAAGGTTCGATTCACATGTGAAAATGGCCCACGGTGCCTGCGCAGTGAGCAATAATGCGAACATTAGACGAAAAAATGATAGTGAACTTTTTTAGATTTAATCCTTTAAGCCCGACTGTTCCTGCAGAAGGACATTACTATATACGCTAATAATTTCTATAAAAAGGAAACGAAGCGGGAAATGAAAAGATGGATTTTTTTCTAGTATAAACTGACAGCATAAGCTAGCGGTTGGTAATAAGAAAATTTGTTTTTATCAAGATTTAACACTTTCTAGTTCGTTTTATACGACCAGCAGCCGGTGGCAAAGAATTAAACAGAGATTCATATGCTTTTAATGGTACTGGTAAAGGTACCGCTGATACTTAGTCTAGAGCATTTCTAATGGTCACCTCTCTGGCTCAGATTTTTAAGCAGCAGCTAATCCGCTCTGCCGAGGCCACATTTCGAGTGTTATAATTCTTTTGATGGTACTAGGACTCCATCCTGTGCAAGATGGTTTACGGAAATAGCGCAAGACGGCAAAGGCGCCACAAAATTCGTCCATGTCTTGCACGGTGCACTTATTAAGTCGTCCGAGATTCATATTCAAAACGACTATCAAAAGAAAAAATGTCACTACTTGTACTAATGAAGATGACCATTTATTTGAAAATATTCTACAATCCAAATGAAGATTATCTTTCTTCATTTCTTTATATTCTTTTCTACCTTTTATTGATGAATTCTTCTACTAAACTATTGATTTATATTCATGTGCTCGATACAAAATCCATTTTTAGTCTTCATTGATTTATTCGTTAAACTAATTCTTCTCCGAAAGAACAATCTGCGCACAAACGTTTTCTTTAATTATATTCATTAGACTACATTTTTATCACAAACAAATTAGTTCGAAAAATAAATAAATGAAAATTCTGTAAATATAGCATTTCTATGAACTCAAAATCAGCATCTGCAGAACCTGAAGAAAACGCTTCGAAAATTTTCAGTGAATCTTTGAAAGAGTATATCACGCCGAGAAAAAGTGATTTCCAAAACTTTCCAAATGCTTTAATAAGAACTTATAGCACATGTTCACGTCAAAAGACAAAATTGTAGCCCCTCTTCGTAGCGTGATAACTACTGATGTCTTCCTTTCTTAAAGGCGCCGCTGTGATCATGTGGACGTCGTCAAAGGATAGCTAAAAAATGAAAGGTCGTTCGGGACAAATTGATTTGTACCGGTACATCTTGCGCGGGTGACTCATTCCAATTAAGTCTATTGATAACCACATTTGTCAAAAATACGAATGTGATTATCAATAGACTTAATTGGGATGAGTCACCTGCGCAAGATGTACCGATACAAGCTTCGTTGAACTGTCACCCATTCGAAAATATCCATATTAGTTCCAAAAAATTTATGCCTCCAACCGTTAATTCTGTGCATTAGAATATTATTAAAAGATTTAAAAAGAATCAGTTTTATATGAGACAGATGTATTGTTAAGACAGGCCAATAGAAAATGCAAGAAGATCGTCACAATCAAAATCATTCGTTGATTGTGGAGCTTTGCTAGTAAATTACAGTGAAGATGAACTTTAATTAAATTTTTTCCGTTGAGCGCCAGTGTCAACGTAAATCACATTAGGCGCTCAGTGAGAGAAATTTTAATGAAAGCTTATCTTGAACAAAATATAAAATTTTGTCATGGCACATGTTGAAGAAAAGTAATAAAAGTAAAGATTAAAAACACTAAAATGGTTGTTGTGCCTCCGACCATTTTCAGACATGTTGTTTTGGGAATCGAAAGGTTAACATGACTGGTTAAAATGGTTTTTAAAGTTTCTTGCAACTATAATTATTTAACTATATGAATTTCACACGAAAATAGAGTAAATGTTCTATAGTTTTCAATAGCACGGTGAATGTCACTAATAGACGATATAGCGAGCACCACCGTCAACTCATTCATTTATCTTCATTAGTTTGCCTCTCTCAAACTTATTCTTTTGCTTGAATAACTATAGCTTATAAGCTATTCATAAACCACTTAGTCATGCTGTGGAACTAGTTTACAGAGAATATGGCTAAAATAAGCACTGGCATGATCGACTCATGAAGAAAATTTTGCATAGGAAAATATTGTTAAATGTTTATTTCCTGATCAAGAAAAATTAAGAACTACCCTAGTGAATGTACTTGAGATCAAATGCTTAGCTACTTGTAAATTTTCTAAAATACTTGATTAAGCACATGTCAAGCATGTTTAGATTTAATATCTGTCAAGTACTTGGAAGAACTTCGGACACTTGCATATATTTCGCAAGTACTTATCAGGTTACCTGCCAAATACTTGATAAAGTACTTATCTAGTACTTATACTTGTTAAATTACTTGATAAGTATCTTTTCCACTTGCAGAAAACTCCAGATACTCTGGACATTACTTGCCCAAGTAATAGAGAAGAACTACATTCTTTCTCTCTGTTTTTACTTTAGAAAATACCATTAACACCAGAAGTTTTACGTTCATGCTTAAAGAAAACTCCAACAAACTTACCAGTTTCTTAAAATTGTTTAAGAGTTCCCGTCGAAAGTGGTAAGTGTCTTGTAAGAATTCGATCAGATTTTCATAAGAGGTTCGTAAGAAAAACATAAGAAATCCCCAAGCCAAATGCTGACCAGAAAAACCCTGATTTCCAGTTTTATGGAATATTACTATCGTTCATCGGAAGTGTGTGAGTGATGAAGAAAACGAAAAAAATGAAAACTTGTACTTAGCAAGGATCGAACTCGTAATCTTCTCGTTCAACGATCCGAATATCTTATTAATCATTAAGCCATAAGTGCTTACTGTTCGTATATTATTATATCAACTTATTTTAGCTAGGAATGAAAATTAAAATATTGCCTGATTAACTAATTCATACATACCAGTAAAATAACAATTTTTATACTTTAAAAAAAGATTTCTACGAATACGATTCCCACAATCGCAAGTCATCAAAATAAAGGACCATTATGATCATTTATTTTTAAAAGAATTGCGAAACAACTTAATCATAACAGAACTCGGCAAAACCGACTCATAAGCTCCGTTCTAGTAGATAAAAATAACATAAGAATTTTTGGTACTTCCTATGAATTTCTTATGAACCTTTTTTGAAAATCTTATCGGATTCGTATAAAACACTTATATTATGACCATCGATAGGAAATCTTAAATAATCTTATATTATATAAGAAGCTGGTAAGATTCTTATAAGAATCCTATCAGTTTTACCAAAAAGCTATTGTATAGTGATTAGGAATGTTCGGTTCTCAGTTCTCGTGAAGAACCGAAGCCGCACTTCTCTTATTTCCGGTTCTTCGTCGAGAATCGGAACCGCGCTACCGGTTCCGGCAATGGAATCGGAACCGTAATTTCTTAAACGCAGCGACGTAGCCAGCCTTGGATCCACCCCTTGGAGTTTTATTTCCTGTAGGGTTTGAATTTTTTTTGTTTTTAGTTAAAACAGAAAGTAAAGCAACATGAAAAAAAAACATATTTGTTATTCGTTCTGTATTTTTTGATGTGTAATGATAGTCATAACTGATCGACTTCCACTTATCTATGTGTTAAGCAAAAAAGTGTTCTGTTTCATCATACTGTACCAGCTTTTTAATATGCGAATTAAGCATTATTTCTCTTATTCTTAACTCATACAGAAAACTGGAATGTGCTAAGGAAAAGGACAGATTTACTGGGTAGGGACAGCAGTGCTTCAGAACGGGAAAAACGTGGGAAAAGACTATTGATCTACCGGTCAAGAAAAAAAAGTGCTTCCTTTCGTGATTCTTAGACGTTTTTTTCGGCAGTTTTTCCTTGCCTTAAATACACTGCAAAAGAATTGTAATCAATAATTATCCATTCAAAATAAATTTGAACACTCACTTATACAAATCACTACTGTATCCTAAGTGTATTTACAAAAGTGAGTGTTCAAATTTATTTTGAATGGATAATTATTGATTACAATTCTTTTGCAGTGTATTTTAGGCAAGGAAAACCTGCCGAAAAAAAACGTCTAAAGTCGTAGCAACAGCATCCCTTGGACGTTAGATCATATGTTACACTGTTAAAAATCTGTGTTCGTCAAAAACAAAAAAAATGATCTTCATTTGTTCCCTATAGAGATCATGTATGTGTTCTCCAAAGATTTGCAGAGCAAGAATCTTCAGTTTTCTGAAGAACAAAATCTTTGTTCTTTAAGTTTTTTTATCTCTATAGGGGACAACTTGTTTTTTAGAAAACAGGTTTTTCAAGAACTTCCAAAAAACTGACGAACAAGTTTTGTGTTCTCTGAAGAACACAAACGATGACGATCACATTTTCTGAAGAACGACACTTTTGTTCTGCAGATTTTTGATCTCTACAGGGGACAAATTGTTCTCTGAAGAACTTATTTTTTAAGAACTACCAAAAAGTTGAAGAACATAATTTTTGTTCTTTAGAGGACCAAAAAAACCTTATTTTACATCTGTTGTTGAGAAGAGAACAAAAAAAGGCAGAAATCACAAATGCCGTAAGTGGCAAACGAACAAACATGCAGAATTAAGAATAATGGTAGATCGATACACACGAAAAAAGAAATATCATGAGTGTCTTAAAAACCTCCTTCTATGTTCTCAAGGTGACTGTAATTTTTTAATTAACGTTCGAACTGCTCTGTTTTCACAACTTTTTTGAATAACTGGTGGACCATAAAGAATGGCGGTCTCAGTATTTCGTGGATATCTCATGCAGTTTCTATCGCTCAGACCTCGCCTTTTTGTCAAAAGATTCCTCATTCAATTCTGTACAAAAACGTGTGAAAAGGGTTTACACAAAATAGAACCGTAAAACTCTATCTGGTGAACACTGGTATGCTCCGAAAAGGCCTGTTTTCAAACGCACGTTTTCTCAATATTATTTTTTTTCTCCCTCTGACTAATAAAGTACCGAATCCCTGTGGTGCATATTTCTCGCTATTTTCAAGTATGCTCTTTCTCATGGTACTCGAAACGAGTCGCTTGGATAGTATTACGAGATTTTAGGGACAGTTTGCCTTGAAAAACGAGCTGAAATAATTCAACATTTTGTTCTCACGCACACTCTGTTGCCAAAACTAACTAAACACCAATAAAGTCGTTTAGCGATGATATAAAGAGCATTTTTCTTCGAACTGGCAAAGATTCGACTGTGAAAAGTTACGTTTTCAGCTAACCGAATGAAGGTTACGGAGAAGTCCAATAACAGATTCCGAAAAACATCAATGTGCGAAAAAAGAAAAACGTTCTGTTCATACATATTTCAAAGTCAGAATTTTTCTATCATCGCTCGGCTGATACGGCTTTTCGAGAGCTACAAATTAACATCTTCATTCTTTCTATATCTAGTCATATAATATGGTGACGTGAAATGCAACGAACGATAAGACATACTTTGAAAAAGGGCATTTTCAGAGCATGCCAATATTCACCACATAGAGTTTCACGGTTCTATCTTGTAGAAACTCTTTTCATACTTTTTTGTAGAGAATTGAATGGAGCATCTTTTGAAAAAAGGCGAGGTCTGAGTGATAAAAACTACATGAGATATTCACGAAATACTGAGACCGCCATTCTTTATGGGCCACCCGTTAAAATCAAATCAAAGAATTCATTAGTCTTTTTTGTCCCTTTATAAAAATCAATATTGAACAAATGAAATAGACCTGCCTATATCACTACTGCTTCTAATAAATTAGCTGTTTTAATACGATGATTTGAATCTAAACCAATTTTGAAATAAGTAATGGAATCGTGACATACTAGTATAGATGGTCAAGGACTTCTCAGGCCTTTTGAGTCCTTAATGTAAAAATTAAAAAAAGTGCATGAGTGATTTCACCACATGCAAGGAGTGACTTTTTGGTACTGCGGTTAATAAGAAACTTCCAACTAGCCTACTCATTTTTAAGAACTAATGACATAAAACTTCTTATGATTTTTAAATTCACCTTTTTGAAACAAATCAGCTAAACGAGCAATGTAACATTCGCTTATCGACAATACTTCATTCTCGAATTCCTTTGATTCTGATGATAACATTCTCGAAGTTACTATTTCCGATTAGCAACATCTAGAACGCAACAAAAGTCGAAAAATGAGACAGCATTAACCGAGTAGAGCAACATTCTTCCCAGGTGAAACATAACTGACATTTAATAAGCCATGTAATGGGTTTTAGATGTATGCCAAAAAAACTGACTTTTAAACACCCGAATAAGTGTTAAAAACTGCCAGGTAACAGTCAGTTTATTGCCTTGTTATGTGATTGTTGATAAAGACTCGAGAAAAGGCATTTAACATACCACAAAATGTTGAAAAAAAGGCAGTCAGCAGTTACTGTTTACTGTAAATTTTTTGACTGTTATAATGGCAAAAAACAGGCATTTAACTGTGCATCCTAAAATGTAAAATAACTGTCACAATTAAATGGCTATTAAAAGGCCATTCTTCAATTGCAAGATATACAGCGAAAAAACTGACATTTAACATAGCTGTTCCATTCACCTTTTTATTCTGCAATCATGACTGGTATATAATGTATTTTTTTATATAATAATATAAATAATATATAAATTTTTCTCTTCCTTGATTGTACGTGTCATCGAAACTTATCTATTGGAAGTCGTCGCTGGTTCTGGATCTGGTGCCATTGATGGCACCGTGGATCTAAGGGACTAAAAATGTCAAAAATTTTGAAAATCACTATATTTGGAGTACTAATCAAAAAAATTAATCAAAAAAACGTTGGATAATTGACCGTTAACAGCCAGTAATGGTGTAAAAACGGCCATTACATGATGCTATTAACTATCTATTTTCGGACAGTTTTCAGCCTGTTAAAAAATGGCATTTTAAGGCATTAAAACGTTTCCATTTATAAGATGTAAAAATGACCGTTTAATGACTATTTCATTAGCGATTAACCGGCATTTAATAGACAATTAATTACACCGTTTTCGACATCCTGGGTCGTAAATGAATCTTTTTCGGAAACGTGAATTCAAAAAGCCTTCAAATGGAACAAATAAATTAAATTAGGAGACGCATTTGACACATGAATTTTAAAGCACTATGCGCTGATAAGCGTATTTTCTTCTAACGATCTTATAGCCTAAAAAAGCTAATCTTCAAAGGCTGAAGGCTAAACAGGAAGACTAAAACAGCATAACTACACCTCACAATCTCGAACTCCTCTTTTAATTCTAAATTTTCCTTGTAGCACAAATGAAAACAAACCGGCAAAACTAGGATAGAATCGAGAAAAAAAAGATAATCATCCAAAAATCAACGGTTTGTCACAGAAGATTTCGACAAAGGTTAAGGACGATCTTGCAGCTCGCAAAAAAATGTTTGTTAGTTTATTGTTTTAAGTTTATAGAAGGCAGTCGCTATTACCATTTGATCGCATTCATCGCCTCTCCTCAATTTGGGCCGATACACGGATTTCCATAACCAAATATTTTAATGGACTGTGGATTCTTGTTCTCTGAAGAATATAAATATGATTTACGTTAGTCAGAAAACTGGAAAACAAAAATTAAGTTCCCTGAAGGACAAGAATTCGTTTTTTATTCTTTATAAAAACGCAGAACTAATTTTTTGAAGAACAAAAACTGTTGAAGAGCAAAATCAAGAAAATAGGCTGAAGAACATATATTCCGTTCTTCAGTTTTCAAAGAACACATTCGTGTTCTTCACCATGTTCTCCAAAGAACACAGGTTTTTAACAGTGTAGAAAATCAGAAGCATCCACCTCTCTTAAAAATCCTGGCTACGTCGGTGCTTAGACGATTTCTTTTTTTCGGAACCGAGACTTTTTGACTTGCCTTTCTCTTAATAAAATGAAAACACACTGTTGACAAAGCTGCAAAAAGATATATTTGCCTGTCATCATATAAAAAAATCCTGTCGTTTACTATGAAAAGAATTCTATTTCGTTAAATTGTTTCTGCCTGAAAAATCATTTTCCGGTTCTAAGCTAAAAACCGAGAATCACAGTTCCTTTCGTTTCGATTCTAAGTCAAGAACCGGAACCGAGAGTTGATTTATTATCTGGTTTGCACGTTACAGTACGATGCCATTACGGATAGATATGGTTGTAAAATAGAGGTGCGGCAAGAAAAATACAACTTCTTATGTTTGAGTTTTGTGATCAAAATGGAAATTTGATAAAGAGCTGTTTGAGAAGACTTCGTAGTCTTATCTGACTAAGCTCCATTGCTCATGGAATTTCTTCGCTTGGTTATTCATTCCTATGTCCCCTAACTTTAGTGGAGATGGTGCTCCAATAACACCATCTCCAGAATTCATACGACCTGTCTTATCGATTAGTCATGGTAATGGTGTACATGGCAATTCAAGGGCCTTAACCGATTCAACTAATACTCCTAAAAATAGTTAACTAGAACGCAAATGTAAAGGAAAAAAACATGACAATATACTCGATATCGAATACGATAATATAAATCCCGTCGAACAGTTATCACGAAAAAAACGAAAAGATAATGCTGAATCGATTTTTGAAACGATATGTAACATGTGAAAAATGACTACTATCGGCGCCAAATACGGTGCACTTGGTTGTTTTGTTAATAACTTTTGATAGAAAAGAGTTAGAGAGCTCCGATTTTTGCCACTCGAAAGAGAAGACTTGGAACCATATTTTCATGACCAAACTTATTTTCAGAAGAGTTTTCTGAAACAGGTTTTCTGGGAGATCTTTGGTACATTAGGTCGTCTGTAAAAATTGCCCAATAGGATTGTATTGCTGTTTTTCAATGGGCTACTAGTCCGGGGTGTTCTCTTCGAAATGGGGGTGAAGTGAGACCTTGATTTTTCACGGTTCGGGCGTTATATCGGATTTCCGATGAGTCTCAGGACTGGCACTCGGTGACTATTGGTAGCCTTAAAGACAGATCGATTATGGATAATCGACCATGCTGAGCCTCGTGGTAGTATATGTTTTTAGAAACAGTTTTAAAAATCTATCGAAAAGCCAGTTTTACGAAAATTAGGGTTTTCAGGCTGTTTTCACCTAATATTGAAAAATTCACTATTCACTAAAAAAACATCAGAACGAGTTCAAAACTTCAGAATGTAGGGTATTTAAGCTATTATATATCCTGTTTATAATAGATCTCGAAATAAATTTTACAAAACCCTAAGGTTTTCCAACAGGGTTTCCGGAAAACCTATTAATAAAAATATGCTTTTCGATTTTTTCGATCTTATAATCTAGTTTAGCGGATAATATTAATGATATTCTGAGGTTTTGAACTCGTTCTGATGTTTTCTGAGTGAATAATGAATTTTTTAATATTAGGTGAAAACAGCCTGAAACCCCTAATTTTCGTAAAACTGG
>CAJNOQ010001119.1:0-35605 GCA_905250885.1 Didymodactylos carnosus | reverse complement strand
TCGGAAAAAAACATCTCTGAAAAATCAAAATTTAATGCTAAAAAATCGGCGGTTTGCGGAGATCGATAGATAATTCAATTCTGCATGGAGCTGTTAAATCAGAAAAATTGTTTAGTTGACGGAAGTGGCTGAATTTCAACTTGGGCAAGAATATTTTCCGAAAAACTTTTCTAAACTCTCAAAAATCCGAAGGTTTTGGCGTTTTTCTCTTTTTCTATGCACTGTGGAACCTTCATTTATACATATTCGAACGAAAATCTGCGTCGAATGGTGTGTAATTCAACGGATTTTAAAAGGAAAATTTCAGGTTTTTTCGAGGTGATGTGGACGTTTTGACAAGACACTCCCGAGTGTTTTCCATCATTTCCCCAAAAATTCGACGACGGTTCATGGTGGTACTCTGGGCCTACTTCACGAAGCCGTAGAGAACCCTTCAAATGGACCATCTTCGGTTGCAAAATGGCCGATGACGTTTTGTCTATGTCTAAAGAATAAACTATTTCTGAAGAACGCTTAACTCAAACAAGTTCAAATTTTTATCTTAGATAGTACTCATAGCAAGGCAACTCTGGTAAAAATTTAAGCTCATTAGCATTTGATTTGACGGAGTTATAGCATAAGCAAAATTTTCGACTGAAAAATGGCTTTTTTTCCGTATTTTACGACTTTTTTTGCAAGCGGCAAGAAAAAGCATTTTGGAAAAAAATATTAAGAGACAAAAATGTTCAGGACACATTTCTCTATCTGCTCTGATAATTTGAGAGAAATCTGTGACAGTACAATGAGCAACTTTGTTCGTCCCTATCGTGCACTGCCTCTTAAATGATAATTGTATGTGACATTGCTTAAGAACAAGATGCAGACAAATTGGCAAAATGGTATCGTCTTTAGTCATTTTATTATTATTTAATAGTACAATGCATTTGCTATGTATGTAGTGAAAACAACGTGGCTCTATTTTATCAGTAATACAAGAAGCTGATGTAAGTTTTCCAGAGTAATAAAATCGCCTTCTTTAATAAAATTTTTTATAGAGTTTGTTTCTAACGAGAATATATATTAATGATCAACTTTGGCTAGAATAATAGACATACACTACAGAAGCAGTGCAAAAGGCTACAGATACTGTTTTCATAGTCTTTTAGATATGCTTTTTCCAATGGTGTGGTTTACAGAGTTCAAAAGTGTATTTTCTTGATTTTCTAGAGACTTAAATCTATAAAAAACCTACATAACTTTATACTTTTGAACTTTATAAACCGCACCATTGGAAAAAGCATATCTAAAAGGCTATAAAAACAATATTTGCAGCCTTCTGCACGGCTGCTAAAATAAATATCAAAAAATTTGTCGTGGTAATGCTTCAGGTCTAGGATTCCGTTAGATCGAAAAATTTTGTACAGAAAAACTTAAAAATTACACATCATTCGACGCAGTTTTGTGCGCTGATTACGAATATGTTATTATTTTGTTAATACAGCCGCTTTTGGAACAAGAAAAGTCGAGTTTACCTCAAAAACCTATAACTCGGCCCAGAAACATTTGCGCTAACAGCATAGTAATATTGCTAGTAGAAGAATATTCTGTGAAAGTTTCGTTTAATTTGCCGCTTGGAAAAAAATGGGAACCCCACCATACTGAAGTCCGCTCTTCGGAAAACACCTAGCGCAGAAAGAAAAGTTATTTTTCCGATTCCAGAGCGTTACACAAAAGAATTTTACGAACAGATAGAGTGAACGCTCCAGTTTTAAACTGTCGTATTCTGTTTCGCCAAAAAGAATTTTTCTCTCTTCATCAGTCTGTTTTGCAACAAAAACTTTCGCGTCGATTTTCTCACTAACTATGGCACTTGGAAAAGAACTTCCAGTATCATTTGAAGAGAGCATAAGCTGAAGTATATGATCTGCTATTTGAATCTTGAAAAAGTTCACTTTCATTTTTTTGCCTAGTGTCCGCTTGATTGCCCACTGTGGGTTGAGATCTATTCCTTTCGGTTAACAAAACAGAAATGCATCCATCTCTTTTTCTCTCAAAACTCAACAGAAGTTTATAATCAACAGGATTTTATGAGTTAAAAAATACAAAAGACAAATTTGAGTCAAAGCAACCGGAAAAAAATTCATCATACTCCAAAAAAATAGATACATAAAAAAAGCTCAAAAATAACTTTATAATAAAATCATGCAAATTTCATAATTAATAGTATAAGAGGTAAAATCTTTATCAAAATATCGCAAAATGGGAAAAATATCACAAGAGCTTCGAAAAACGAGTGATATTAAGTTCATATCACACATTATCACTAAGATTTTTTTCTAATATTACAAATCGGTAAACGGTCATATGGACAGTCAGCAGCTGTTCTAGATGACTTTTTGATTATTGTCGCGCATTCAAAACAAATTTCTGAACATCCGCACGGTTCCAACACGGCATCACATAAACGTTCACAACAAAATGGACATAATACTAGTTCAGTGTTTTTTGATGCTACAGGTGTTTTAGCTAATTTTAAATTTTGTACTGATGTTTTACAGATGATTTTTAACGCCGTAATTTGACCGTTAAGATTAAAAAATGGCCAGTATGATACATTTTGTTTTGGGGATGCTGTATCAAATACTAATTGCATTGGCAAACAATTGTTCTTTGATATGCATAATCGATTTTCTAAGTTAAGATATAATGCAATTTCGTCATATAATTCAAATGAAAAACTTTGATCAAATATTGAATACAACCATTCTCCTTGAGGATAAACTTGCTGAAATGCATTGATATCTTCTGGAAATGATCGTGGTTTCATTGTCGTCGGATTTACAGTTGTCAAACCAAATATAAAAGAAGATTTTGAAGAATACTCTCTATTCATAATCTATAACGAAAAAAGCACAGAACTAAGTAATAGTAGACCTATCATCCAATAGCCGATTTAAATGAAGACATTAATAATTACTTTGAAAATAAGAGCGTCGCCTCGAGTGATTTGTGTGTTCAAAAATGCATATGCGGAATTTTTTAAGAGATTATCAACACAACAAATAGCCATTCTATCTAATAAAACAATATTTTGATGAATAGTATTATGAAATACAACATTATTGCTATTGTTCGTTAAATAATTATAATAATTCAAACAACAACCACTATTATTATTCTGAATAAGATTTTGAACATTATCTGACGGTGAATGATCGACAGGTATAACTGAATCATTGCCACTCAACTGCAATTCATCATTAACAATTTTCACAGCATCACTACGACCTACTAATTCTAATTTCAGATAAAAGGGACCTTGAATATTTACAGCATTTGCCCGTTCTGTTATATTAGAATCGTTATTCATTGTTAATAAAATGGTCTCCGTCTTATCTGTTAAACCTTTTACAATAACAGAATGGTCATGTGTATAATAAATCGCAACAATTTCATTTTCATTCAATATATGATCACGTAGCGCAAGTATCCAACCTCCTTTCTGTGGATCTTGTTGTTCTGTTATAAAACCAACACGTAACGCACTCATAAAATCACTGTCACACGAATGATGTTGAAGATAAACGTGTTCAAATGTATTAATTGGACGAGAGCTCAAAACATAACAATTATTTGATATTGAGTGTCCAGAATTGATGCGACTCGCTTGCTTATTGTCCGATGACAAACGAATGTTACTTCCATGAAGTGTAGTACTAAAATGTAATGGCTTAGAAATATTATAAACCCTTCTATAACTTGGAGTTGCCATTTTTTATAGTCTATATTTCCTCTAAAAATAAATAAGATAAATAACTGAACAAATGCTGTCCAGTACAAGTAACTCGTATAAAATAATATGTTTCAAAAAAATTATCATAAAAGGTTGTATGGAGGTCATAAAACTTCATCGTTCAGTGCTATCTGACGCGCGTCTTACACGCTAATACGGACACCAGTTCGACAGAAAAAAATTATGTTATTCTTTCTATTTGAAATATATAGTATATATTTGCTCACAAACTGTTTATCTCATTAACATACCATTCATATAACGCATTTATATGCAAAAATACGACTTCCTTACAAAGATATGCCATGGTCGCATATTATTGGTCAATCTCGTTGAGCACGTGAATAATGCTCAGTATAGTTAAAAACTGAGATCTTCCTAGTAACATTTCTGAACGTTAAAAGTATGTTATCGCTTTTTAATTGCTCAGATATTTTAGCCAAAAGTGTCGTGTGATTGTACAACACTTCAAATGTAACACTGGCACGCTTTTTTCGCTGTTCACTAGCCAAGCAATACACGTTCGATTTTAAGCCACAGTAATACTGTTTAAATGGTTCTAGATACATTCTTTTGATTTCCATCTCCTTCTAGCATGACTGTGTTTATCGGAAAACCTTTTTGAGTCAGGAAAGCAAATGTCTGATAGTTTTTTATTGTTGATTTATCTTCAAGCGAAATAAACAGTAAACAGTTCTGTGCAACAATTCGAGCATCTCTTTTCTGTTTGTGGATACTTTGATAAGAATTTTAAAAAATTAATATAAACTGCTAAGTGCAGATATAATAATTATGAAAACAATGGGAAAACATGTGTTCAACCAGGTTTATAGCACTGACTTAACACAACTTTGGAGATGTGTTAAACCAATGTTTAATCCAATATCGCGTTTCACGTACTTAAGAGAATTTAGTCAAAACAAAGACTTAAGGTGGCACTGACAACTTTCGAAGAAACATCAAGAATTAAGAGAACTCTTCAGTGAGATTAAGTCGAGACTTCAATCCTCACTCAACTTTAAGAGTTATTCAAAGTAATAAATGAATTGATCAGAGGCTCATGTGTGCAGTTTACTGCAGTTCAACAAATAGGGATTCATCTGGTCACCTCTAGTATGAACATTCTTTGGGAATGTCATAAGTTCAGATGTATTTATTCACCTTTTATTTCTCAAATAAACGGATTAATTATCAAAACAACTGAGTGTTCTTCAGCTTTTCTTGGTTTTTGTCCAAAAATTGATTGGTTTGAAATTCCACTTATAGCAAACAGATCTCATAACGGCAATTTTTGTCTTGTATATGTTTATATAATCAATCAATTAGGTCATTAAACTTTTTCATAGTAGTATTCTTTTAGCTGTAAATGAGATTTCATACTTTAATAATGTAGATGACAAATTATTACCAATATTCCTAGGTTAACACTAACTACATTCATATAGTAAAAACCGCAAGAAAATTTCTGATTAACCCTGCGCTTGTTCGTCAATGAATTAGCAATTTTGACAATTTTTCGTAATTCATCAGCTATGGCTGCCAGATTTCTTTATAAATGTTCAGGTCTGCATATCTCTAGTAACTCAGAGTGAACTGTCGCACAATTATCTGTCCTTTTTTTCTACTGTGAGTACGGGATGAGTGAATTTTGTAAACCATTTAGAATTAGTGATAAACATGTGCATGATGTCAAATCAATTTTTATTATTGTAATTTTCTATATATTTTTATTTACAAAGCTTATAGCAGTAATAATAACAATCAATGTTTAGTAGAATGACGTGCGTCATGTCTTCGTCGAAAATTCGAAGTAAAACCGATCTTTTCACACATTTATATTTAAACCACTGAGTTCTTCATATAAATCTAACCTAACAGAGCATTCGACCTCTTTTTGGATCAAGAGTAAATAGGAGTTGGCGAGCTCGAAGTCGGTCACCATCCCTAAGTCGTTTTTACTAAGGAAACGGAAGATACAATTGATAGAAAGCAATGGTATCTTTCAAGCAAAATACAATATTACGCCGAAAACTGGAGGAAAATAATCGATTTGTTTTCAGTTTCATTTCTACAAATGTGAGTTTGAAAAATAACGTTATTTTTTATTTAATTGCCGCTTTCTCGAACTGTTTGCATCAACATTGATGTGCAAGTCACTGAGGATAAGGAAAGACTAGTAAGCTTTGTGTACGATGCCACAAAGTAGTAGACATATAGCTAGTAGATAAACGTGTTCTAAGGAGAAGAGTGCTAAATATATTTTGTTTGTACGAAGCATATGGCCGGAATGCCCCAGCGAGAAGGGTGAACTTAAAGGTTCATAGTATAAAAGTCGGATTGTCTATATAAAACAAGGATTATCATGAAGTTTTGGTTCATCCCTGGTGCATTTTATGACAGAAGTAATTCAAATACCGCCACCATAGTGATGCCACTCCAAAATTAACATCTTCAGAGAAACACCAAAACTCCATGATTACCCTTTTTTTATATGAACAATCCGATTTTTATACTTTAAAGCTTTAAGTTCGCCCTTCTCACTAGTTCATTGCGGCCATATGTTGAAGTCTGTTAAAATCCCTTAGAACTCTCATCCTCGATTTCGAAGGATTATTAAATAGTCTTTTAAAGTTTCATTAACATAAATTCTATTAAAAAAACGATTACATTTCTTCGTTTTCGATCGGTTCTCCTTCCAAACGAATAATTTTCTTCTCAATGATATTGCTTTATATCATTCTTTTTGCATTTGCAGAGAGAAAAAACGTGATTAACTGTATTATTTTTTAATGAATTAAATTAAATCAAAGAAGTATTTTGAGCTATCTTTTATTTTGAAATGATGTACCCCGTTGAGATCAAGAAAGAATAGAAAAACAGAAATAAGAGAAAAAAGAAATATTAGTAATTTTGAACATTGAAGTAGTGAAAATTAATGTTGGAAGCTTATTACATTTAATTTTCATATTCGGCAAACACAGAGAATACACATTGTAGATGGATATTATATAAAGAAAAAACATACAGATTTATCAGAAAGATGAGTGCTCAAGAGAAGAAAAATAACCGTATAGCGAGCGACCTTATAAAGACGATTTTGTATATCGATACAAATATCGCAACTCTATATTTTCAAATAATGTTCTTGCGTATTAGAGTGGTCACTAGTGTAACAAATATCTAGAGTAATGTATGTATTGAAGATTATACACAGTTTTTCTTCTTTTATCATCGGATTACGTTCACTATTTATAGTGTGCTAAAAAAGCAATTCCTGATGATCTCAACCTTTTTATAAGCTATGTATCTCTCTTTACTTTTCTTTCTCTTCTTTTTCTTTTTCGTATATTTTATTCTCGATGATGAGACACGTGTAAATACAGACATGTGTAGAAAAGAAAAAAGGAACGATCGAGATGATTGAACATTGTTTCTTTTTTTCTGTTCGATTCCAAGTGCAAACAACTTCTTTCTTTTTTGTTTTGTTCTCATCATTCAGTTTTATCATTATTAGTTAATCGTTATCATCCACTACCACATACGGAAGAAGTATAACGAGTGTATCTGTATGTGTTCTCTTATTTTTTAGTCAAACATTTATGCAAAATGTGAAAAAGAAAAACAGTTTGATTATTATTATTACTGTATATATGATTAATCTTAAGTCTAGGAATAAATGTTTTATCTAGTTTTTAAATTATAAATATTTTAAGGTTTAACTTTTACACTTGAGCTGTACATGACATTTTATTCTATTAAAACGGTATGATTTTTAAAAAAGCTTGTCAGGTTACTTGATACGATAAAGTTGTTATATTTTGTTGAGTTTGTCACGTAGAATAACTATATTTTTATCTTTTGATGTATGGCTATAATCATATCGACGATTTTAGTCAATTTTTTTCTATCGATCACTACTAATGAATGACTGATTGATGATAATTGCTCTAAATATAACTTCAATTTATATATTTTTATTGAAAAAGTCATTATTGTTAAACTACACACATATTAAAGATTTTTATCATCTTTCATAAATCTAACTGCAGATCTGAACGAAACAAAAGCTAAATGACATATTTTTAAGTTCAATAAATATACGCTGCCAAATTATTTCGTTTCTATTATTTCTTTATTTTTCTCTTTAAGCCAACCGAGTGAAACTCGATAAGGCTTATTCTGTTTCACCATAAAAAATTCTTTTTGACACTTTTCTTGCTCTAGTCAGTCACTTGTTCTCAGCTGATTCTAATCGTATGAATTTGGGATAAAGATCAATAGAAAGGCTAAGGATACTGTAGATAACACATCTGGCATTAGTTTTCAATATATCTTTTAATTAATGTATATAAGTCCCAAAACTTGAGCATATTTTCAAGCACTCCACCGTTTTCCTCTGCAATAATTAATAGTCACATAACATTTCATACACATTCAGTTTGAACAGTGTACAGTGACTCATTAAATAATCACATATTAGTCTATACTTCTGTATAGTTTGATGCATTTATAGTATAAAACATTACTACCGTTAGAATGCATCAAAATGTTTACTACTAGAGGACTGCAGTGTTCTAATCGTACGTAGGAGATTCAAACGGTGTCGAAGAAACGTTTCATTTGGTCGGTTTTCTAATCCTCTCGCAGGGTAGTTGCGATCTAGTTTCTTTTGTTTTTATCCAAATATGTGTTTATTCATTCTATCTTGTACATGTTGTGCAGAAATAAAAAAAAATAAGAAACACAGTCTTTCTATTATTACTATTGTATGATAGAAAGAAAAAAAAAATCGTTATCATCATTAGTACTATATGAATGTTTCCAGAGAATTGAACACTGTCTGTGTCAGACTAATTTCTTTCCCATTCTAAAAATAGTTCCTGTTTTTTTGGTGTTCATCAACATTCGACTCTTTGTATGAACAAGTTTTTCTTCTTTTTTTTTCTGAAAAAATATATTTCTCTTTTTTTTTCTCTTCTTCTCTCTATATGTATATATAGGCGCATTTAGTCTTTATCATTTTGACATACTATCATCATATTTATGGTGTTCGTACGTGTGCATACAATATTGTACAGTTCCTTTTTTCCTTCTTTTTTTCTTTTTTACGTATATATTCTATTTGGTCTTATAAGTACCACATTTCATTTATTCTTTATGTCATAACCATACAGTGTGTGTGTTCAATAGTAGTCGTAGAAAGATTGATTGAAAAATGACATGATTGGAATTGTTCTATACTCGGCATATACACACACACACACACACATATACACAATTCAGTGATGAAGGTTATACTTGTCTGTAAACCGTTGGTGTTGAGCATAATTAAACAACAAAAAATAGATTACTCTTTTTTTTCTTCTTTTTTTTTTTTTGTTTTGTCTTTTAGATGATCTGTTTGATTTGGGAAAATTCACACACGGAATGAATAAAGACTTTTTTCATTATTATTATTATTATTATTTGTATGAATTAACACTGGATTGATTGATTTCTCAATATCCAAAATTAGATTATGTGTATGACGAAAACGATCGACGGTATGATCATTAAATTTGATCTTGAAGAATGTATTAAATAGTTTAATTATTACAATATACAGTAAAAAGAAGAAATGTGTGAAAGGTAAAAGATTTTTTAATAGTAATAGTTATTATTATAATGAGACTACTAAATATTTGACAATGTAAATGATTCGAATTTTTACTGATATATGAAAATAGAGTATTAAATACATTTAATACCGATAATAGTATGTATTAAAAGACAACTAGATTTTTTTTTGTCCTGCTTGAAATATTCAACTTCAAGAGAAATAAATTTTCACAATTATTATGTGTTTATTTGCAAAGTATTGAGAAGGTTTTTATTCTAATAGAAGATATTTTTTTGTCGACAAGATCCTATTAAGTCACAACTATTGATTCTACTTATCCATTTAACCTTTAAAGTTTTTTTATTTTTTTATTGTATTGCTCATGATGACGTGTTTTGCTTCTCGTTTATATTTGATATGTCTGAAAAATTTTATTCTCTTCTGGTTCAAATCACTGAGACATAAATACAAACAGATTTTGTAGTGATGCGTATGTACCATGATAAAGAAAAAAAATAAATATACCTTGTTGACGAGGTGTATAATATAATAATAAGAACAACGAAAAATATGACACTATATGCTGCTGTTCTTTTGAAAATTCCATCAGTCCTATTTTATACACGAATAAATCTATTGTTCTCAAAAATTATTATCGACGCGTCAAAGTACTACATATAGAAGCAGCTGTGTTACTAGTTCTATTCGCATTGTATTTATATATTAACAAATAACTAACTGGTATAAAATTTATCGAACATTAAAAATCAAACTTATTTTATTCATATAAATAGAATTTTAAATTTAAAGGTTGAGAGTGAAGACTTTTTTTTTTTACTGTGGCAGTTACATTCAAATACTTGATACTTCATCAATCCTCAATTACCTTGTTGATGTTCCTTTCCATTCAACTTGTTTATATAAGTACTTTCGAGATTCTGATATAAAAAATCAGTTTGCCTCTAGTTTAATACTAATAGAAAGATTGAAAATGAGAAAAATAAAATAAAAATAATTTATTAAGTAGAAGATAAAAATATAAAAGTACGCATTATTAACTTTTCTTGTAAAAAAACAAAAAAAAAACAAGTAATGATGACAGTTTTTTTTTTTGGTGTAATACAGGCGTCACAACTTAGTGAAGTGTTATTATGTAACAATCATAGACTCATTAGTTGCAATTTATATTGTTTTTATATATGTGTGTAAATGTTAAATATCATACATAATTATAAAAAAAATAGTTTAAACGTTTTACAAGTGAATACTAATATTTTTTGATTCCACAATCTGAAATAAAATAAAAATAAAAATAATGTAGTTTTAGTAAATAATCTATTATTATTTTTTTTCTTCGTTTCATTTATTTTCTAGACTCGAATGGGTTGAAATTATTGAGCCAAAAAGTAAAGATCGAATGTACGCAAATTTGATAACAGGTGAATGTGTTTGGCAACCACCACCATTGGCAAAAATGTATGTATTAAAATTGAACTGACGTAATTGAGATTTGTGTGTATATGCAACAATAAATACAAATAATAGAAAAAAAAAAATTTAATTTTGTTTCTGCGAAAATTTTTTCAGAAGAATTATGCACATATGTCATTAGAACAAACATTTACGTTCAGTATCTATTTCTCTCATTTATATTCTAAATAATATGAGACAATGATCATACATCTGTAAAGGTATATATATGAACACCACTTGATAAAATAAACAAAACAAAAGACACCGGATCTAGTTAGTCATACGATCGATTTCAATTGTTTTCAAAATATCTATAATGGATACATATCAGATAGACCAAGTATACACACTCATGTACTATACCTATTGTTTCGTATACACTAACTAACGAAAGAAAGGTCAAGTCAATTGACAGAGAAAGAAAGAAAGAGAGAGAGAAAGAAATGTCATTATATACGACGGCTGTTTATTGAAACAACATATAGAGAATAAACTAATAATAATGGTCATTTTTATAATTATAAGGGACTTGTCGTGTGTATAGGAAATTTGAGAATAACAAGTAATAAATTTTCTTACAAAATCAGGTTACAGAGACTTTTCATCATCAGGTTTATTATCATACAACTCGGCTTATATAAAAATTGCTTTTCTTTATAAAGATCATACACATTTGTCAATAGGTTATTTTATGTTCTAAATACAAAGTGTCATTAAAGGTAAACATTCCTTTAGTGCAATAATAGAATAATTATGTTTCTAATTTTTATTCCAAAAATTGATCATTTGTACAGGTAGAATTTTAATACGAAATTAAATCGATACCTAATTTAGTATAATTTAAATATGTGTAGACATATATGTCAATGTAAAATAGGATTAAATAGACAATTTTATGTTTTCATGTACATACTTATTTTTTGATTATTATAATAGATATGATTGTAGCCGGATTTTCATTCATATTAACAATTTAGAGAAATCTACTTTTACAATAAAAAACGTCTATTAGATCAATTAGGATAATTTTGATGTTCTATGTACTGTAAAAATGTGTCTAAATATTGTCTAGGCAAATTATCACATATTTATATACGAAAGAATAATCGTTGGTCTTTCATTTTATTTTCATATATATTTAAGTGGCCACAAATTACCACTTAATCTAATACAATAATTACATAAAATATCTATAATTTCTCTTCTGATTTCTGTTGATCAAATTCAGTCCATAACCGGTTTTCACATCTTTACTATATTACAAAAGTGATTGAATTGTAATACCTTTCTCGACAATAACCTTGATTATATGTTAATGTGCTTTAAAGTTAAAAAATCAACTATGGTAGTGTTTAAACAACGTTTCCTAAAATAAGATCTTTAAACACAATTGCACTTGTTCGTATCACATTGAACCCTTCAATTCTCTTTTCTCGTGTGTTCTTCAACTATGAATATTAAAAAGCCTGATTATCTTCAAGATCTGCTAAGCAATTATTATTATGAATTTCTTTTTATTCTTTAGAAAATTACAAAATCATAGTCAGTGGTGGGAGTTGTATGATAACAGTACAAAAAGACATTATTATTATAATGCAACAACACAACGAACTATATGGAATCGTCCACCCAACGCTGACATTATCCCGTTGGCTAAGTTGCAGGTACATTTGAGTCAACAGTTTCTAGCTATAATAACGGATGTGTGACAATCTTTTTTATCCACGTTAAAGTTTAATACCAGATGAGATGAGAAGAATGCAGTAACTCTCTAAAAAGTAAAAAAAAGAGTTTGGTGGGGTAGTATTTGTCGAGGATTCTGCAAGAAAAGAACAGTTAGAAGAAAGGAGATGGAATAAGCGAAAATTTTTATTCTTCTATCCGTTCCTGGCAAGTGCCATTGTGCTAAGCTAGATTAGAAATTTATTTATGCATTTTTGTCTCCTAGATGCTCAAAGAAAATACGGAACCGAAAGAGGTTGATAGACAAAATACTGTTTCGTCGTTAGCTAATAATCCTACAATGTCGCCGGCATCATCAATTAATCATGCTTTATTTCATCATCAGCAACAACAACAGCAAGGAGGAGGATTAATAAACAATATATCCAATACTAGCAAAGGAAAGCAAATCTCTTTACAACCATTAGATGTCGTTAATAGTTCTGGTAATACATCGAACAGTAATAATAAAACAACATCAACAACAAATATTTCAACACCACCTCTTAATTCAATTGCACAAAGGGTAATAAATTAGAAAGACACTGATTCGTTTGCTTTGAACTCTATTTTCTTTCAGTCTGTTCGACGTACGGCAACAATATTACAATCATTGTCACCTACTAATGCCGTACCTCACCAAATCAATAGTAGTCGTCAAACATTTGCATATAACGATCAACAACAAAAACCTTCGTCATCAACATCAAATTCTACCAATTCACCATCATCGTCCCTCTCGTCAAATTCAAGCTTTTTTTGTCGTACAATTCAAAATGATTCATCACAACAACAACAACAACAACAACTACTCTCACGTACTAATGCACCAATTCTAGACAAGTCAACTTCATCCTCGTCTGCCATCTCTTCGTCTTCATCATCAGTGATTAAATCTATCGAAGATAGTAGTAAAAATTTGCAAACAAAAGCAAGTGAAAAATCAACATACGACAATTTAATTCACTCAAATAATGCTACTGTAGCATCGTTGCCAACTTCAACAAATTTAGAACGTAAATCTTCTCGCCATGAGCGAACAACACAAAAATCAGCAATAACACGCGGTGCTTATCAAGAGCAACAACAAGATAATTGTTATGAAAAATCAGGTTATGATAATTATCCGATTATAATGACAAAATTTGAGTCAGCACGCAAAAATAATAATAATACCATTATGAATCAGTCAGTTGATGAACAATCAATAATACCAATGGATACAGGTAAAGAACTAGAATGAGTTTTGATAAAATTTTATTTTATTTTATTTTAGGAAATGAAACAACGCTGAATACAAAACGTTCACAAAGTATTAAGTTAAAAAAAGAATTAGCATTGAAATCGTCGCCAAACAGTCCACTAGGTGATATAACTGTTACATCATATAATCCAAGTGTGATGTACAATGATAATACTAAAAAACAACAACAACGTTCGAGTGTAAAGTATTCAAAAGATCATGTCACCACATTATGTAACTTAAATGCCGCTAGTTGTTCACCACTAAATGATTTGGTAAGAGAAGATCTCTGGGTTTTTTCTCTTAGTTGTAACTCGTTTTTCTTTTATATGTAGTTATTTGAAACAAATGCTAGTTGTCAACAATCACCTATACTTCGACATATAAGCAGCCCATCATTACAAATGTCGACATGTTCACTTCATAATCACTCACCTTCTCATCAATTACAAATACACAACAGCAATACAAATCACGGTGCGACTATCAATAGTGCATCATCTACACTAAATAGTAAACACAGTACATGTAGTAGTACAGCCACAAATTATTCTGACAGTCCTACCACACCATCGACACATAGTCCAATGAGTTTTAGTCGTTTAGCCTATGGAAGAAGTCGAATACGGAAAAAGCAACCACGGACAAATCCAAACTATGTTAATATTGAAATAAAATCGAATGATGGTTCATTACGTAGTACATATATTAAAATTTATAATTCTGAGAATAATTCGTCATCTGCTTCATCTTCTTTGAATTCCACATCTGCCAAATCTACGACTACTACAGCTGGAACAACGGGAACGACCAATACAACTCATTTTCATTCACAACCATTTTTGAATTCAAAAGAAATTAATGATCATACACATGTAATAACGTCTTCTGAACATTATCCATTTTATCAAAGTAATGATACAATATCAAAAGGAATTTGTCCTCTTCATTCATCTCAAACATCGACTAAAACAGCGTTAATATTATCCTCTTCGTCTTCTTCTTCGTCCTCGGCAACTCAAAATGGTGGATCAAAAATACCATCAAATGAAATGCTAACTAATCAAGATCAACAGCATAGCAATAGTACAAATACGTTAACAAATAAACCTCTGATAATGAAACAGTTTTCAATCAATGATGACTCAACAATTCAGCAACCATTTATATCCTGTAATGATGGTATGTATCACCTAGTCAAGTTTCAAATGAATGATTAACTTACTTTTATTTATGAATATGGTTCGTTGAATAAAGTTAGTGAGTAATAGAAATAGAACATATGTCTGCTAGTACGTAAAGATACAAACAGAAACGCGTGATGATAGTATAGGACACGTAAATATATATCGATAAAGAAATTTATCGATGTAGAAGAATGATGTAAATATTGAAAGAAAAATCATTTTGGTTTTCTGTTATTTGTGAATACTATTTAAACTAAACTAGACATTTAAATGTAAAAAACGCAAACTGACTGTAATTTTTCTCGTTTGTTGCTTTTCGCCAGTAGTTTCAAATTGAGAATACAACAAGAGCAGTATCGTACTCTAAACGATCTACATTTTGCCTTCAGAACGAAACATAATTTCATAGCTACTCATGGTAAAACTGTATTCTGATCATAAAGAAAAACATCTTACTAATGAGTAGTAAGGTAATTAAAACAACAGTCTGTCGTTTTCTTTCAAGAAACCAACAATAGAATAATTATAGTGTGTTGAATGAGAAAAAGGATATAATATTCTGCTATAAATCACATAAATTTCGAGAAAATAAATAAATATTTGTTTTGTGTCCGTAACGGGCTTGTGTAAACTCGCCGTAGTGAATGATGACATCCACTGTAGTCTTTTCTGTAAGCAAGATACCATGTTTGAATGTGGAGAAATATCACTTTTTCCTATTGTTTATAGCAGCTGTTTTCTTCCGTTTAGAATTTTTATTTCATTCGACAACAGATCCATTGAATATTAATTTTCAACCGTATAAGCCAAATTCGAATGGTAAAGATCTTATTTTTGTTCGTTAGTATTACTACTTTAACATCTCTCAATTCACATTTATTTTTTCTTTCAGCTACGACACCAATTACTACTCGTACCGGTGGATGCGGATCAAATACGTCAACGTTATCATCACCTATATTGCCAATCTATTATGATGGACATTCGTCTTCATCACCCCCATCAGCACCGCCAACAAATCAAATTTCAACTCCGCATCGTAAGAAATCGTACTAGATTTCTTGAAAGGAACAAGTTTGTCTCTTATGTCGCAAATAAAGGGGCTAAGTATTGTCCATTAATAACGTTTAATAAGTATAACGCTACCAAGCATTCTTAAGTACTCCTTCCTAGATTGTCTGAAGCATGCTGGTTTGATTTGCATGTCTCTGTTACACAGTAACTGAAGATGAATTTGTTTTTTGTTGTGGTAGTGGCTGATCGTAACGGTAACGGTTTAGTATTTCGCCATAATGAACAGTGTGATGAATCATCAAGTTTAAATCGTCCAGTTTCCATTCATTTGCAATCTTCGTGTGACAATCAAGCAAGTGGTAATAGTAATCAAACATCCGGTTATAAACAGGTGCAGTGAACGTTTATTTCGTGTATTAGCTGTTTCTTATCACTGCTTCTTCTGTTCTTCTTTTCTAGTGGTTATCTCCATCGCCAAGTGCAAAATATAATTCGGTCATTTCTGATGTTGAATCTGACGTTGTATTTAATGACTTATTAAATTTCAATACTCATAAAAAAGGTTTATTTGGTAAAAGAATGACCCAGGGTGATTTACTATCATGGTCTAAAGAGCCATTGACAAAACCAATTTTAAAAACAATGGATAAAATCCTGAAAAAAGAAGCTCCAGAAACTTTTAAACATATCCTTTATTTATCATTTGATCTTTCTACTAATAAATTTCATCTTTTTTTGTTATTTCTTTAACAATTTGCACTGATTCAGTCGTATATGGGTGATCGAAAAGCAAAACAACCTGTTGCCTCGTTAAATACATGTTTGGAATTAACAACGAAAGGTTGGAGTCTGCCTCCGATTCGTGATGAATTGTATCTACAGTTGATCAAGCAGACCAGTTATAATATATCAGCGGAAAGCTTGCAACGTGGCTGGGAATTAATGGGTAAGAACTTTTTAGTTTGAAACTTATGTGAATCACCACATTTGTTTCTATTTCAGCTGTGTGTCTTTCATTCTTTCCACCATCGGCAAAATTTCAGTCATTACTTGAACGTTGGATAATCGTACAATCGTCAGGCGATGCTGATACACAAGAAGTTCCGATTAGTATTTACGCCAAAGTTTGTCAAAAACGTCTTGATAAAATAATTCAAACGGGACCAAAAAAAGGGTTGAAAAAACCGACATTTGAAGAAATTGAATTGTCAAAGGTATGTAAAACTTCATAAGAAAGTCAGTGTCATAAGTTTTTCATTATATTTTAGCATACAATACATTTTCCATCGATGTTTGGCGCAACGCTAGAAGAAGTAATGGCCATGCAACGAACTAGATTTCCTGAAAGACGTTTACCATGGATACAAACAACCTTATCGGAAGAAGTTTTAAGGTTAAATGGTGCTCAAACTGAAGGCATATTTCGGTAAATCTTACTTGGCTTTTTTCCTAGTATGATTGTAACTTGTGTAGTATTTTCAAGAGTGCCGGGTGATTTGGACGGTGTGAATGCTTTGAAAGTAAAGTGTGATCAATGGCAATTACCATCATTAGAAGACGCACATTTACCTGCCAGTCTTTTGAAATTATGGTATCGTGAATTATCTGAACCATTAATACCGTCTATCTTTTATGAACAATGTATATTATATTGTGATATGCCTGAAACATGTATACGTTTGGTAAATTCATTACCCGATATCAACCGAGCAGTTTTAACTTATTTAATTAGATTTTTACAAGTAATTATGAATAAACAAAGTGATCAATTTTAATATTTTTATTTATTTTTTTATTCAGGTTTTTGCTGCTCCGGAAAATGTTGTTATTACGAAAATGGACGTTAATAATTTATCGATGGTTATGGCACCGAATTGTTTACGTTGTGAAAGTGACGATGCTAAAGTTATATTTGAAAATGCTAGAAAAGAAATGTTATTTATCAAAACGCTGATACTTCATCTTGATACTAATAGTATAGAAGGTGTCATTTAAATACTTCACTTTTTTACTTTCTCCTATCACTTTCTGATATTATGCGTTGTTGTTTTCTTTTTATACTTAAATATCATACTTTCTTTTTTTATTACAAATGATTTACTCAGCAGATTTTTTTTCTACGTGTTTTTTTCTTGTTTTGTATAACCGGCTAACTAGCATTTGCATCAGGAACTAAGAATCTCTCAAATATTAATTATTTGTGTATAAGTTGTTCTTCTGTGTTTTGCTCAGGGTATTTGTGCAATGTACTTCTCATTCTTGTACAAATGTGTGTGATGTCGTCAATAGAACAGTTTTTTTCCTTTTCTTTCTTCTTGAGCTCTGACATCATTTACAACACACTAGTCATTTTTTTTCCTTTAAAGGAGATTTCCTTGTTATGCCAAAAGCTTCTCTCTATTTCACTTTTATTGTTATTTTCTTTTTGCTGCCATTTTGTATTTAATTATTGTGCTTCTAAAATAGAATTTTTCTATGCAAATACATACGTGTTGTTTTTTATTGCTTTTTTTTCTTTGTAGGGTAAATACCCTAAAACCTGTATAGATAGAATTAAGATTTTCTGTATGTGTGCGTCTTTTTCCCTTTGTTCTCTTTTTGAAAACAAACTGTTTGCATTAAAAATAGAAGAATGTTAACTACACAATAAAATACGATGTTTTATAATATATACAGTCATCCTACTCTTAGAACAAGATCAAGTTTTCTATTTAACACTCATTTTTTTTTACTTAAATTTGTTATTAGCTATGAAAGCAACTAACTTTTTGGAAGACTTATTGAGTTAAGTAAAAGTTTATAATGCACATAAACTACCAGGAGGAAAAGTCTGCGGTAAGTTTGATGTGCATGGTTAAAAAAAGAATTGAATCAAAATTTGCATATTTTTTTATTCAAATAATGAATAACTGTAATGGAAATAGAAGTTCACTTTGATAGTAAAACATACTATTCTGTAGATTTAGAATGAGTTCTTTAATTGATACAGAAGTATTGAATAACCATGTTAATTTGGCTGATAATCAAGTCATACAGCCAATAAAGGAAATTAGTGGCGGTATCAATGTGTCTCAATTTTCAAAACGAATATCAGATAGTTTGGTGATGTATCAAATTATTCGTTATCCAGATCGATGTTTATTTATATGGATTGGAACGAATGGTGATATGTCATTATCGAATTTAGCGATGACAATGCCTTCAATGGTTCCATTATCAACGTCGAATAATACAAATAATTTAATTGGTACAACATTATTTGGTGGAGATTTTTATGAACATTCATTATCGTTAAGTAAAAAATTAACACGTCGATTAAACAAACAAGTTTATGTTAGTCTAAATTTACCAGATGAAAATGAACTATTACTTAGAGAAATTGAATCGGCTCTAATCGAACATATTCGTCAAAATCCCGATGCATATTGATCTTTTTTTCTCTGTATTGTGTTACATATATTCATAAAATAAAAACTTGATGTAGCTCTGAAGAGCTTCAAATCATGTGAAGCGTAACTAATACATAACGTTACTATTATTGATATCGTAGAGCCACAAGGAATGTTAAATGCATCTCTTTCTATCGTTAAAGTATAAGTTCCTTGCAAAATTCATTATTTATGTGTGATTGCAATACAAAACTTTTAATGTTGGTTGAGCTTATAATAACAATAACAATAAAAAACATACTCACACACACGGACACAGAAATACTGATTGTTAGTTCACACACATTCTCAAGTAGTAGAAAAAAGTTGTATTACAATTAATAACACGAACATATGAATATAAAAGTGTAAAAAATTGCCTATTTTTTGTTCGTTAATTTTTGATTTTTTAATGATGTCTCATATCTCGTTGTCGAGGTCGTGGTGGAGCTCGAATGATATTATCAATACGAAGCACCATTTCAGCTGCTTCTGATGCACTAACAACAACTTGTCGTTTCAAATGATATGATTCTAATATTCCCAATTTAACCATATCATCTGTTGTTCCATTTCTCATATCTTAACAAAAGAAACATAAATGTAATAATTAGAAAGTAAAATTGAAAACACATACCTAATCCAAAGGTTTTTTTTCCTGATGCATGTGCAGCACGAAGATTGGCTACTAATTCAGCACTATCATAGCCTGCGTTATCAGCAATAATTGTTGGCAGCTAAACATGAATAAAATAAGCTTCTCTACTGTTACGTTGACAATTACTACTGACCTGACGAAGAGCACGAGCAAACGATTCAATAGCCACCGATTCTTTGCCTGGTGTTTTTTCTGCCTAAAATAAAAGATAAACATAATATATTCATATATTTGATTTATTGCGGACAGTACCAATTGTGTCACAGCGTTCGCCATTAACATTTCAGCAGCTCCTGCAAAAAAAATCGAATCTACTTAAAGCACAACAAAAAACTCTCTAGCACTTCACTTACCACCGCCATAACAGATTCTTGGTTCTTTAACCGTTTGAGATAACACACAAAGTGCATCATGTATTGAACGTTCAGCTTCGTCAAGAATTTGTTGTGTAGCACCTCGAAGTATAATCGTACAAGCTTCACCCAAAGCAACGCCTAAAAAAAGAGAAAACCATTTTTAAATTTAAGTACAGGTGTACGTGTAAAATACAAACCCGAAAATTTAATGAGTTTATCTTCTCCAATAATTACTTCTTCAATAAGTTTACAGCGACCTAATCGAACTTTATCCGGTGCATCAAATGTTGATACAATTTCTCCTCCTATAAATGATACTAGTTAAAAAGAAATCTTTTTTCTTAACATGTTCTACTAACCGAGAACTGATGCCAAACGTTCAACTCCTTCAAAATCAGCATGTTCAATCGCCATTACACCTTTATCAGCAAATAATTGCTCAGGATAATCGTAGATTAATTGTCTTCAAGCAAAGAAAAAGAAAATAATTTAGTAAATGTTAAGTGACAACGAGACTTCATACCGATTAATAAACACTGTACAATCATGTTTAAGAATTTTTTCTACTTTATCTTTCATTTTTTCCTTTTCAGCTAATTCCAATTCAGCTACTTTAGCAACGGAATCGACTCGTACACGAGAGCCAAATACTTTCACTTTATCCGTATCCATCGGCGTATTACAAATGAGTACACGTGCATTTTCTACACGTTTTGGCATATTTATTCCAATACGTTTATCGAGAAGAAATCCTAAATAGACATGTTATCAGAGTATTCAACATATTGTCCTGTTCAATTCAGTTTACCTTCTTCGAGATAAGAATCACTTAAATTATTACCAAGTTTTTTGATTATTTGAATTGATTGAAGATCTGTTTTACCCTAAATGAAAATATTAGAACATCAAACAGTATATTTCAATAGTCTACAGTCTCATACTTTTAATTTTAATACAGCTTCAACACATAATTTTGAAAAATGATCTTTTTTTCCTTGAATAATTTTCGAGCTCAATGTTGTACGAGCTATATTCAGTAGATCTTGTTTAAACTGTTCAGGATTCTTACTAGAAAACAAAAAACAGATAGGTTATCCTGAAATGTTACCTCAACACGAATTTATATTATTAATCGTACCTATGATCTTCAGCAACTTGTTCAAGAACCTTTAATGCTTCGGCGCTTGCTTTTCGCCATCCATTCACGATTGTTTGTGGATGAATTTTTTGTCCAAGTAAATTTTCAGTTTCCTAAATAAAATAATGAGCATAATATCGTTTATTGTCTTTTTTGCTGTCAATACAACTTACTCTTAAAAGTTCACTAGCAAGAACAGTCACGGATGTTGTACCATCGCCAACTTCATCATCTTGAACTTTTGATATTTCTAAACACGTAATAAACAGAAACATCTCAGCTGTTGAAAAGATTTAGAACTGAATCTAATATAGGCGAAGTTTTCTCCCATTGTTTCTATTTAAGTGGGATATTGTGTTTAAAATCACTGCGAAGATTAGTTTAGTTCATTTTATAAACAAATAGATGAACATACCAACTAAGACTTTTGCCACGGGATTATCAACTCCTAAAACATAAAATAGAAATTCAAATATGCGTTGTTTTGATAATGTATTTTCCCTATTTGAACTTGCCAATTTTCGATAATATAGTTGCTCCATCATTTGTAACAAGAAGCTTTCCTGAATCGGGTCCACCACCACCACATTGTAATATTTTGTCCTGAAGTATTTAGAAGAATAAGAACTGGTTGATTTAGTCTGAAAAACCATACCATTCCTTTAGGACCAAGTGTGCTTTTAACGAGATCACCAACTGCCAATGCGCCTGCAAATGTTGACTAAAACAAGAAATCAGACTTTGAAAAATCTTACTGGATATTTTATATTTGAAGAGACTTACCAATCGAGCTATTTCCGCTTTTTCTTCTCCTCCGCCAGGTTTATAAAGCGGAATTGGATTAAGTGCTGCCTATTCAAGAAAAACAGATCTATCAACTGAACATTCGTAGCGTGATTGAATACATACATTTAAATCTCCACGCATTTTAGTTGACTTTGAACTTGAAGTTTAATCTAACAATTGACGAAAAAAAGTACTTGTGGAAAATGGTCAACAATTATGCTTTTCATGCATTAAAACATATTTATAAAGAAAAAAAAAAGAGAGACTTCTCGAAAAAATGGTAATCTGGAAATAAGATGAGCTATAAGATGACTAGAGCCGCTTCCTTTCGTAATCGAGAAATTGAAGAATATTAATGTTCAAAAGCTTCCACTATATAAATCTTTTCAGAGACTACTCTATATTGAAATTTTTATACTGAAAACTTGTATTTTATAGTGAGAACCTTACATTAAATAGACAAAAGGGACTAACAAAACTACGAAAACCAGAACAAACAGTTAAACTTAATCACCAAACTTTATTTCACTATTGTGAATATACTCAATCGACAACAGAGCATATATCAAATGAAAAGTTTTCTAGTTTCTCCTTTCTGTTTTGAAAAGTCATTATTTCACTGCAACCAGTTGAAAAGACTTCGCACGCTTCGAATATAAATATTTAAAACACAAGACGCGTGAACTCTCTCCCATCGAGAGAGACTTGCAATGTTTCCTATACTACAGAAGGACAGTTTTGACAGTGTAAATACTTAGAAGAAAGTGAATAGAACATCGTGATTGGCCAGATTTTCACCTATAAGAACGCATAACAGTGATTTTAGCTACTATGTTTAATACAGATCATATAGTGGCAGTGTCATAGTAACATTCTTTAGGCTCATAAAATATGGCTACAATACATGGGGATATGAAGTAAACAGCCGTTTATGAGCTTTACTATTGTTGATAAAACCTTGTGAACCATACGTACTCAGTTGATAGTAACAAAAGTGTAGACATTTTTCTCAGATAATGGTTGTTCGTTAAAAAAAATTGCTATAGAATATACAAATGGCCGAAGCAACTCTCAGTTATCAAACAATCAAGACCACACATGCTGCTCGTGAAGCAGTAAGTTTTCTTCGGGTTTTATTTAAATGACAATTAAATTAGCATTCTATCAGATTATTTTGAGATATATAGAAACTTTCTATGCTTTCCTTTTTTTTAGGATGATCAACGTATTGAAGCTCGGAAAAGAAATCTCGTTGTTCTGATATTGCAATGGCTCACAGAAGAAGGGTAAGCTTCTTTTTAATTCACAAATGATATTTTAGCTTGCCAAAACAGACATAGCAATACAGATAAAATTCACCATTTATCAACGATACAGACGTTCCAAAATCTGTTGAAATTTTCCAACACCCAAGTCAAAACAATTTATTTAGGTTTGCTCAAATGTGTACCAATACTAAGGACTTTCCTAGTTTTTGTTAGGTTCACAAACGTCTCCTTTTTTCAATTTCTTCTAGTCATGTCTGGTATTTTTATTTTTTGTCTGTAGAGATGTTAACAAATGATATTCTCTAAGTATCAAAGTGTTTTTCATTTGTTTAATTGCTAATATTGTGTTTGTTTTTAGGTATGTAGAAGCAGCACGTCAATTAGAACACGAAACTAATTTAGATGTGAGCAAATACGATGTTTGTGATAATATTGACTTAGATACAATTTTACAAGAATATGAGTACGCCGATTATATGCCAGAAGCCAACATTTGACCATCTGATTCACAATATTTTAGATCATACTACTATATCAAGTTTAACCGTTATCCACGTCTAACAAAAAAGCTTCTTGTAGCAGGTAAGCATTCTTGAATTAATTAGTCGATATTCTATGTAGAATTTTCATTTTAGCAAATCCAAACAACAAATTAGCTGCAAAAACATTGAGGTGAAACAATTATTATAGTTGTTAAAAAGTTTAAGTTTTGCTATAGTTATGTATAATTATACTAAAAATTATATCTAATTTTCATAGTGCACCGTCATCATCTCGTCGCAGTAATGTACCGCAGTTGCCTCGCGTGCCAAACGCTGCTCCTATGGTTACAACAACTGAAACAACAAATGGTAACGTTAATAACCGACCACCATCAGCTGGTGATATTTTACGACGAAGCACGCTTGTATCTAGAAAGCTAAATAGATCTAATTCAGAAAAGACAATTGGTCATCCTCCGCCACCATCTTCAACAGCAAATGGGGCCACCTCAAATGTTCCTACATCTAGTCAAACAACAACATCAACGGTGAGTCGGTAGGTTCTAAACAATATTATTAAACTATACGCGGAGAGCGATGAAAGCTTGTCATTAAAGAATTAAAATCCTCTAAAATGCTCGAAAATAATTGTTATTCTGAAGGTGAGTATTCTTCATATGAAAAAATGTATCAGAATCCTGTTCTTAATTTTCTTGGGTAACCTTGGAAAGAAAGATCTATCTGTAACCAAATATGTGGTTCTTTTAGCAACATACGAACAATAATAATAATAATAATACTAATACCTCATTAGAAGACATGAGTTTATCGTTCATGAAAGGTGAGAAATTAAATTTTCTCTATTCATTGGAACTTGATTTATGATATGCTGTTTTCTTCTATAGTTTCATCAGTGAAACCATCCAGTGACACTACTAACGCAGGAGCTCAACAACAACAAAACTCAACGAAGAAAAAGGTAAGCACTAATTTTACATCGATAAACACGTCTGAGTTGAACACATGTTTTTTCAATGTTTGAAAATATTCTACTAGTATGCATCTTTTTTAATACTGACTGTTTACTTCAGACAGTTCACTTGTACAAAAAAAAAATTCTTTTTCAGTTTGGAACAGTTATAGATTATCGTACTATTATTAATGATACAATGCGAGTGAATGTCGAAGATAATGTCGATCCAGCCGAACGGTTGTTGAAGCCATTGGGTGGCTACATTGTAAGAATGATGATTGTAATAGTGTACAATAAACAACGCTTCTTGTTTTTTTCAGGGTTATAATAGTGAATGGAGAGAACTGGCTCAAGTTATTAGCAGGGTATGTTATGTGTTTATGACAGTGACTAGAATTACCTAATTAACAGAAATATTATGCAAAAAACTCATATATACTTAATCATAATTAGGCGAGTTTTGTTTCTTTGAATGGACACCAGGTTCAAAGTGTAAATTTATTACTTCATCTTGTAATGTCGCTCGTCAAGCGTTATTCTTTGCATTCCTACTTCAATTTATAGAGTCGAGATTCTTTTCTTTATTAATAACATCCTACTTATCACTGATGTACGTGACAAATATGGTGAACTGAAAAATCCATATGATAGTGGTCGAATTCGAGGTTGATACAATAAACTTAGCCAGATTTAAAAGTTTTCAAAAGATCCCATTTCTTTCAATATTATAGAATGAGAATGAGCGAATTGACAGTTTTTATAACGTGTTTTTTTTTGCTTGAGGACTGCAAATGAATTTAGCCTTGGTCAATGATTTTGTCTTCTTACTTTAATTTTAAAAAACATAGACTTCTTTTCTCTTTGTCACAAATATATTCCTGTGAAAAAACGCATACTTTCATATTAAGCAAAACAGAGACGATTTTGGGCGACGTTTTCCAGATTAATAACAATGAAAAGAGAATAGAAAAGATCGTGCGTTGACAAATCTTGAAGCATGAAGAGTTTGGACAAAATAAAAACAACACTAGACAAAAAAAATCTTTTTTTATGACACTGCGTTATATGATAAAAACAACAATCATGAAGATCATGACACACAAAAAAAAGAAAAAGAAACGACGTTATGAGTGTGAATGAGCGCACAAACTAAACTCGCTTTCCCCTCCCTCCAAAAAAAAAAGAAAATCAGCCGGAAGATACAGTTGATAGGAAAGAAGATATGTATAAAAGAAAGAAAAATTTAGTGGCGTTTAGAAAATCAAAAACTCATTCATTTTGGGACTCTTTTTTAAAGAGAAGAAAAAAATACAGTAGACAAAAATCAAACAAAAAACAATAATAAAAAAGTCGTTGCCTGTACAAACGATATAATATAAGATGTATACAAGAGGTAGAGAGACTGAATAGAGATAGAGAGATAAACTCTTTTACATTTCTTCTTTAATCATATCAGAATCAATTGGACCAGATAATATATTTACATTCGGTGTAACAAAATTATGATGTTGTTGATCATTTGTTGATGTGGATGTGGGTGTATGTGGTGGATGATGTTGATGTTGTGATGGTGATGTTGATGATGTTGATGACGATGTCTGTGGCATAACAGAAAATTTAACAAATACCTGTTGTTCATTTTTTGGTTGTGTATCGGTTGATAATGTAACCGTAGCTGGTCGTAACACTGGTAATGTTTTAAACATAGCTTCATAGGGTGAACGTTTTAATTCTAAATTTTGATTTGAATTTAACGTTAATTGAACAAATTTCAAACCATAAGACCATCGTGGATTGTTATTAACAAACATCCATGCAGCAATCATACTACGAATTTGTTCGTTACGTAGTTTTGTTGTATCACGTGATTGCGTTGAATCATCATGAAATAGACGTATACCTGGCCATACGGCCTCTAATGTTTGTTGAACAGTATTATTTTCGATTTGTAAATCAACATTTGATTGTAATACTAAAGGCGGACCAAATATACAAAAAATATCCATCAGATTTGTTGCCACTTCTAAAGCTGCTTTATTTTTCAATGGTCGTAATTGTGTAAATTTTGTCAAATAATCTTGATAAACGAGTACATAAAAATATTCACCGTCATGAGCATTTTGTAAATCAATCATATCATATTCACATAAACGATTCATTAAATGTGTTACTGTGGGATACGATGGATTAGCTGCTAAATTTAAACAAGAACACAATATGATTAATGAAATGAACTGTTATAGTTTGTCACTATAATTACCTGTCGAATTATAAACTTGTTGTATGGCTGTATTGTGTTGATCCACTGAATGGGTGGATGAGATGGGTGCTGAAGATGTTACCGGTGTTGTTGTCGTCATAGATGTAGCATTTGACAATAATGATAAATTATTTTGAATACATTGATCATGTTCATGTTTAATTTGTTGATGTTGTTGTGGTTGTTCAACATCCTCAGTATCGGCTTCTTCTGTACTAACACGAAGACGTTTACGGCGTTTGACACAATAGTCACACATTTTCAGATATGTTTGGATTACTTCACGGGGTATATTTGCGTACTGTTTCGATAATATTGGCCATAAACGATCACGTCCACCATGATTCATTTTTTTATGGGTAAAATCAATGATATCAAACATTTCTTCAATTGATACAAAAAAACGCATTTCTTTTTCATCATCTGTTCTTGATGCTACTAAACGTTTTTTTCCATGTACTTCAACAATATCAAAACGTTTAATACGTCTATAATCTTTTGCTGTACGATCACCTGGCTCTTTATCTTTTGCTAATAATGCTTCTTGTAATATTTGATTTAAACGTTCCTGTGAATAGACACTACGACGTTTTTCAATTGTTTTTATAAACGCATCACGTTTGGTTGACATTTTGAAGATTGAATTAAAATTAACTAAAAATACATAGAAAGATGTAATAGAAAATAAAATCAGTGTAGAAAACAATTATACAAAAATGATTTTGCGCAAGAGAAAAGTTTCTTTAGTAATTCAACTGTCAACTTCATAACATATGAACAAGACTAATTTAACTTTGAATCTTTTTCATGTTTAGTGCGTTTATCTTGAGTATTTCTATCTATATCTAGACTAGGTATCTTGTACAATGTATTCCACACATATTCTCTTTCTTCTTGTCTTCTATCTCCACTTTGTATATGTATATGCGAAAAGATAGGAAAATGCCATAGAAGCAAGAAAAATTGTAATTGTTCATAAGAAGTACTCCAAATAAACTTAAAGTCTTCTAAATAGCTTATATCTTATTGAAACATAGTTTCGCAAGAAACTAACAATGATTTGACAATATTTAAGCTATGAAATGAAGAAAATTTTGTATGTTAAAAAAACAACATTTAATATTTGTAGTCTGCGAAAGTTTAAGTCACTTTCTCTTTCATACGCAATTCATTCAATATTCTAACATCCTCTTTTGAAACTTCTTTGCAATATTTTATTCAACACATAATCAAATCGATATGCGGTTTCTTTAGAGCTAAAAAACAATGTAGCACTTAGAAATCAAACATTGAAATCTGAACAATACAATAATTCTAAGGTATCTCAGATATTTAAGAAAATACTTAAAGTATTTTAAAGTATATATGGTAAAACATTATCTTAAAAAATTAGCTCGTTCAGATAAAAATATAAAGCTTGACTTTTTGAAAACATTTTCTAATCTGAACACTTAAAAAGTTGAATAAAGCAAATTTTGAGTTTGGTTATAAGCTTGATCTGTGTAGTACAATCATCAATCAGTATCATATTGTAAACTACCAAGTGGTTCAATAATTAAAATGAGTAAAAAGCAGTTTAAAAAGTGAATATTTTATATCCGTTCAGTTATCTTAACTTTAAATTAAATATTTTATTTCAAGTCATTTATTTTATTATCGACTAATATTCATGACAAGTCATTTTGAGACAGATTCTCATCATATAACTGCCAATCAGTTGTTTTACTTTTTTTCTGTCATCAGCAGTGTTCTACGAACATTTTGTTGCAAATTAGAATGTATGTTATCGATCATCACCAATTATTTTACTAACTAATGACTTGATTTATTACATATTATTTGTCTACTCATTATTGTTTTGTATTTTAAAAGAATTAGAAAATTCAAAAAGAAAAAAGGGCAGTTATTTCTCTTGTTACTACAGGTCAGTTTTATCTGGCTTTTATGGATAAAATTTTGTTATGTCAATTTTACTACTAGTCTCTCTCTGATTTTTTGAATAAGTCTAAGGAAATTTTTTTTTAGTGATCCCTAAATATTCCAGACGTCCATCGATCGACGTCGCAGTTATCAACGACCATTTGGAAAACTGATCAAAAAAAATTATATCATATAATAATAGTAATAGTACAATAATAATAGGAGAAATGAAAATCTTACTTTTTCCTAAGTTGATCTATGTGATGTAAGCAAACATGCCGTCGGGCGTCGTCTAGGCGGTAAAACGTTAGCCAACTTTTATCAACGTACGTACGTGTTCGCTTGACTATATGTTTCTTTTCTTTTTTGAAAACTTGATGTGAACGACAACGTTCGTTTCGGCTTTTGTCTATATGGATAGAATAGAATAAAAAAATGTACGTTGGTTGGTAATAATACTTGTGATATTTCTTCTTTTTATTTTCTCTTTTTCTCTCTCTTCTTTTACTCTTTTATGCGCATTCGTTCGTGCTTTCAACCACGATAGAGCGATAATTTTGTGTCAACATTTAAAACCTGTTTCCTTTCATTCCCTACAACCCCCTCTGCTTCTTTTTATTTTTTTTCATCGTTATAGAGAAGAAATAAAATGAAAAAATAAAAAGCTTTAGGTTTTTTTATTACCTAGAGGCTTACGTGTGAAGTTGTGTCTGTATAAACAAGAAAAGTGATGGTGGTGGGTAAATATTCTCTCCGACAGAGAGAAAAATTTTCTATTTTCTATATGCCTTCATTCTTAATCAAGAAGAAGAAAAAATTACCATCGAAAAACATTTTTGTATGTGCATATAGCTATTTCTGGATATATGTACAACTGTTTCTTCGTTCTTTTTCTCTATGCGCAGCTTGGGTTACAAAGACAATAATATAAAAAGAAAAAACATGATTTTATACCAATTTCTCATTTTAAATCAGCTGATAAGTTTATAAAATTATGAAATTGTGTTGATACATTCAAATATTACTAACCATTGTGTTGATCCATTATCATTTACATATGTTTCGGATTGAATTCAATCCAATACTCTCTACCAATGCACAAGATTATCTTAGAATAGTCTGAAATTCTTCCTTGTATGAAAATATCAAAGAATATCTATTAATTTATTGACGAAATGCTGAAATTTTGAAGAATGCAGGAAATTTTTCATAATAAACTCGTAAACATCTTTCGGCTAGATCCCATAATTGAACTGTGAACGACATTTGAAATATAAAAAGTTTTTCTCTAAACCTTTTTTCTTATGGAGATTAGGTGTAGATATTATATTCTTCCCTTTCAATTTAAAATGGCATTTGTTTACCTGTTTTGTGCTCGTCTTTTGTTATACACAGTTAATTTAGTTTTTTCAGCAACGGTGAAAGGCTGGTACTTCTTTTAATCACTGTTTTAAAGATTCTTCTGCGGATTTTATTTTCTTGGCAAATGGGATTATTTTCTATCTCAAGACTTCAATATTGGTCAAATTATGTTCATATTAGAAGAATGACGTAGTTAATATCTATTTGATACTGCAGATTCAATAACTACGCATACTCCTGTTCTTTAGACATTTTTTTTCCAAAGAAAAGGCGAACATAGCGAAAAAATAAGTGTTCGTTTCTCTATTTCCATTATTTATTCATAATGGTTCATTTAGTTCGATATGTGGGCTATCTTTTTTCGTCAATAGAATTCATCTCTTTATGAACAATGAAAAAACTCAAATAGAAAGTATAAAGTAGAAAATTAATATTCTGGAATGGAGAAAAATACAACTTCAGGCTTAAATATAACGACTCATTCAGCAATAAGACAATGAGAAAATTTTCAAGTTCAAATTTAATCTGGGCTTTTTCTCGAAATTTTCCGAAAAACAGCTGTTCGTTAGTAGTGAGTGAGTTTCCTAAACTTCAATCAGACTCGAACTTTGTACAAAAATTCTTCTACCTATAGTACAGCTCACAGAGGGCAATTTTGATTAGGCATGTGGACATGTGCCATAAAAGTGATACAAAAGCCTCTAAACACTATTTGTATCGGTTTTCGTATGCGCTCTTTCCAATGGTGTGATTTACAAAGTTCAAAAACACTTTTAATCGAGTTTTCCAGAGTCTTTGGGAAACTCTAATGAAATCATCTTTAAACTTGTAAATCACACCATTGGAAAGAGCGCATACGAAAACGTATACAAATAGTGTTCAGAAGCTTTCGTATCGCTTTTATGACACATATCCACGTGCCTAGCCAGAATTGCTGCGGGAATGCTGCAAATGAGTCATTTCACTAAATTGAACGATTTTTTGCGCGTAAAAACATACAACTGACATATCATTCGATGCAATTCGATGTGTGTTGATTCTCAATATATTATTAGTTTTTGAACTTGAACTAGTGAAACTGCTTTTGGAGTAAGAAAAATGGATTTTACCTGAAAATCTTAGGTTTTTGAAAAACCTATAAGTCAGTCCAGGTTCATTTATGCTAATTTATGCTATTCGTACAGATGTATTGTGAGAAGAACATTCTGTGAAAGTTTCAATCTGTTTGGTGCTTCGGAAGCTCATTATACCGGCATACTTCTTCGGAAAGCACTTAGCATAGAAAGAAAAATTTGTTTTTCTGAAGTCCCCCAAAAAATTTTCAATTTTTGACACTTACAATTTTCCATCTAATGTCCACATGGTTGCACACTGTGGAACCATGCATAAGCATGTACCGAGTAATTGACTAAGGATTTTATATTTTTGAAAAATCTGGCGTTTCGTAAATTGCTTCGTTAAAAGTTTTCGGACTCGACAAGAATGTAAAGCAAACATTTCTCTATAAAATGAGAGGTCGGGCAGCTCTACATGATTTGTTTTGAAATTTTTGGCAGCGATACCCATAAGAGGCTAACCGAGTACTCGATACTCGTTTACTACTCGATTACGTGTTCTTGAGGTATCATAATTAGATATTAATTCTTCAAAAAATATAAAATCCTTTAAAATTCCTTCAGTTACTCAATGCATGCCTAACCATGCATCAAACCTTGATCATTGAAACAAAAAGTTTTAAGGAATAAATGGTAATCCTGATCATCGTTAAACAATTTTTTAAAAAATATTTTTGTTAATACGTTAAAAAAAGATCTCGAGTTTCCTGAGACAATATATATATATCATGAAAAAAGGGATGAATTGAGCAACACTACTGGTGTTCAACTGTTATGTTAATAATGTTCCCTATGAAAGAGGAGTAGGTCAGTGAAATAATACTTTATGCATAAAGAAAAAGTTGAATTATATTTAGAATATGAGCATTTTACCGTTAAGATACTGCTTTCTCACTATAACCGGTAGCCACATTTGCATGCTGCCTTTATTGTTTGTGTTGCAAAACTACGTAGGAAATTGTTTTTGAATAGATACTTTTCATTATAATACGGAGGCTATGACTCATTTATGCGGTCAAAACCTTTTCTATCTACATATATAGTTACGTTGGTAATGACATTAAATGTAAATTGAGTGCTCTACATCTTTTCATTACATTTGGTCTAAATCTAATCGGAATGTTTCATATCTTATTATTTATATCACAAATATATATTCTTTCTTTCTTTCCAATATAACAACACTTTTTTGCTGAGTTATTATTGTTGTTCTAGATAGCTGGAATGCGTATGATATTGTTGTATGCTTAATTTTTCTCGTTATTTGTAGAAGAATTTATAAAAGAATAAGAGAAAAGAAGTGTATTTGTTCTTCTATTAAGATATATTTCTACTATTCAATGTTATTCCTTTTAGTTACATGTTTCTGTTTTTTAATTGATTACATGATTATCTTATTCAAACTTAAAAATATCTTAAAAATGCTTTTTACGAAAAAGTGTGAGAATATATGTGCAATCGAGCGTTCAGAATTAACTTATGAAACTTGTTTTTTGAAATAAATAGACCTAGAGATGACGCCGTAAAAATTCAGCCTTAATACTAAAAACAAACACAAGATATTAATAGTGTCGACCTAGAAGTATCCAACTAAAACATCTCGTCATTATTGTTCTGTTAAAACAAATTGTTAAAACCCCAGTACATGAATAAAAGTTTGCAATAAACTGCAATGTTGACATTATTTATTCTTGTGTGATCAGAGTTAGACACATACAGTAAGAAATATCTCAAGTTAAGTCTGACTTGACTGGACGCTTAAGACTTTGAAAAATCACTTGTTCAGCTCTAAACACGACAAAGGAAGATGGTCAAAAAATAATCTAATACTTCGCAGCATGCGTGATTAGTGGCGCCATTTGCCGCACGACATTTAGACGTGGCTAGGTTAAAGCAAAGTTCATGATATTTTCTACATTTACAAAACACTATAATTTTTATAGAGTCTGTAGACCAACTTATTATGTTAATGTCATAGATTTCATCAATTTAAAAAATTAGGTTTAACAAGTGTCCATGTCTATCGAAATGTTTGAACGTCCAGGTACATAAAAACGGTATCATTAACAGACCGTTTTTAGGCCGCCCATCACTTCAATATCGTTTAACTGCTTAGTGTCAAGTCCACGAAGTAGAGATGTGCAACCCGACTCGATCCGAAGGTTGAGTACTCGTACGCAGTTATCGGGTGCGGGTAGAGCAGTTACGGGTACGGGTTCTATTTTTTTTAATTTACCCGAAAACCTGAAGGTTCTAGTGGAAAACCCACAAAATTTTAGTGAAAAAATACAGAAGTTTAGCTAAAATACATGGATTTAAAAAAGAATTACTTGAGAACGTAATGATAATTTGACATCTTCAGCCGAAAACCAAAAGTTTTTAGCTGGAAAAGAAAACGGAGAAAAGTTTTAGACATAAGTCGGGTGCGGGTACAAAGTTGTCGGGTCGGGTTGCGTACGGGTGGGAAAAAAATTTTCGGATCGGGTACGAGTATGAAAATGGTACTCGTGCGTATCTCTACCACGATGGAGCACGTCCTCTAATCAACATATCACCGATAAAAAGAAATTAAAGTTTGTTTAGAGTTAAAGAAAAATTTTCAAACAAATTGACGCAGAAAAATCCCCATGGTAAAATTAAACAATTTTAAAAATTTTTCTTAACTTTTTGGCGGTACCCCTCGCTAAGAATAGAAAATTTTCCAGGTTATCAAGTGTGCTGAATACGAAAAAGCATTTTGCTTTAACTCTAAATGAACTTTAATTTTTTCTGTGATATGGTTTCGTTGACTTATATATAGGACGAAGAGAAAAATTTGCACATCTTGATTCATTGGACTCTCACTCCAGTGAACGATCCGTTTTTAGATCCTTGATTGACGGAAGTTTATAGTAACATTAACATACTGTCCTTATGCCGGTTTTACACCTTTAACGATCCGTTTTCTGAGTGATCGTTAACGGATCAGTGTTTCAATATGAATAATCTGGACAATACTATTATTTCTTCATGTTTGAGATTTAATCTCACCAATATGTATTTAATACGACTGCAAACAAGACACTTTACCATCCACGTGAAAAGATGAAATAAATGGATATAACATCAAGATAACAAGACAGATCACAAATAGACAAGTCTAGCGACGTGCAAGGCCATCGTATCCTCACATATCAACGTTAAGAAAAAAAATAAAGTTCACTTAGACCTGTGGAAAAGTGTTTTTTCGTATTCAACACACTCGGTAACCCAGTAGATTTTCTATTTTTGGCGAGGCCAAGAATTTAAGATGAATCTTTAAACAAAATGACGAAAAAGCTTCTATAGGAAAGTAATATTAGTGTCAAAATTTTTGACAGTATCCCTCGCCAAAAATAGAAAATCTGCGGGGTTATCGAGTGTGTTGGATACTAAAAAAACACATTTTCCCGACTTTAAATGAACTTTATTTTTCTGTCAGTGATATGTCTGCTTTTGAATTGTAAATCAACAGACCTAAGTGTATATGGCAAGGTCTCAAACTGGAAAAGGATCTCTAACTCACTCACAAACAATCTCTGGATTATCCATTTCTATTCGAAATAGCTTGATTTTTGGCTGACTCGTTGTTTGCGATTTTTCAGTTTACGACATGTTTAAAACAATACTATATTTAAAATTTAAATGTGATATGGTGGATAAAGAATCTCTCTGAAACTAATGAGGGAACCGTCTCAAGTGATCCATCCCGTTTTCAACTCTACTTTGCGGATATGTAGGGCTTGTTGCACTGACAAAAAGCCTAAAAGGATTTGGGCCCATGTTGCTTTCTTCAAAAGTTATGGAATTTTTTTGTTTGGGCGAGGAGGA